>JAMXBD010002785.1:0-163584 GCA_024138025.1 Combretum micranthum | reverse complement strand
TATTTTTTATATTTTATTAAAAATAAAATTCATTATTTACAAAAAAGAGGATAAAATAATTTTTTTTTCTTTTTTCAAGTCACCTCGCATGTGTCTATTTATCTATAATCAGAATCAAATCGTTGTAGTTTATTAAACTATAGGTCCCCAAAGAATTTAGTAGGTTGAATCTTTTTAATTTTCAAACTCTTTCACTTTGTTTCTTAAAGTTTATTGTTTTGGAAAATGTATATATGTATATATATTATGTCTCTTTTATTTAAAAAAATCCTAAATATCCTTATGTTTTGAAAAAAAATTACACTTTTTTACATGCATATACATTTTTAGTGAAAATAATTTTTTTCCATAGTCAATTTTCTAAAAATTTTTATTTATATATGTTTATGTTATTTCATCTTGCCAAGTATGCTTTTATTAACAGGATTTATTTTTTATTTAAATACGAAAAATGAAAAAAAAACAAAAAGAAAAATGAAAGAGAGATCATTACATGGACGAATGACAAATCATGAGTGTGAAGTAGACCAAATTGGATTGAAAATAGGTTGTTGGTCAAATATGGCATGAAGTCAAACTTGAGCCTAAGAAAGAATAGACAATTGATAATGGTTTGCTTGATGGTTTCTTGGCTTATTGATGGTGGTGAAGATGTTGGTTGGACCAATTTGGGGATGAAGAACACTTTGGTTATGTCCAAAATCTTTAACTGTGGTTGGAACGTAGTGGTTTTGATGAGGATAACCACTTCATTGAGTCATTGAAACTAGGGATAATGGTTAGGTAGCTTCCAAAGAGAACTAATATATTGATTGAAAGCTTTAAATTCTTCAAAAATTGCCCGTTAATGGTCGTTTTGACCAAAAATATTCAAAGGAGAATTTTGAAGTTGAAAATCTCAGTTTTGAAATCCAAAGTTTAGTCGAACTCGCTCTTAGATTTGTATGTGTAACTATGATTTCGATTAGACATCTTGCAGTTTCGGTTCGGGTCCAAATCATGACCCGAACCACTAGTCCAGTTCTAATTTTTGCGTACCTGGAATCACCTCGTCTACAGTGGGGCGGGTACAACCATGGACTCGCTGGTTCACGGGGCAGGTCCCACGGTTTCGAGCCGATCCAAATAATTTTTTTTTAAATCCCCACTATAAAATTTTAGCTACCCAATGCAAATATTATGTATTGAAAAAAGCTTATTATATTGCACTTATTTTTTAAAGAAAAATTTCTTAATTAACGCTAAAAGAATATGAATACATTCGAATTTTTTTGGGGAAAAAAAACAATGCAAAGTAGGAATTATTTGATTTTTTTTTTTTTTGCCCCGGAGTGCTTACGTATTCGAAATTCGGAATCAGACCATCGTAGTTCATGTAATTTTTAAAATTTATTTTATAAAATCTTTAGTGTGTTTGTTGATTTTAATTATTAAATACGATATCAACTTTAACTCATTAACAATTTTGTAAAAATGTTGAAAATATAATTTGAGTCCAACAATTTTTCAAAATATGTTCGCAAACCAATCTGTTTTTTAAATTTTCTCTTTTTTTTTTTGTCCAACAGTTTAGACCCCAGTTGGGCCCTGCGAGGACTCGCCACCCCAGGGTCCTGTTGCTGGTTCGGAATAGCCCCGCCAGGACGGTTTCACCTCCCAAACCCCGATGGTGGTTTGGGTGGGGTCCTGGTTCAGACCCGACCCTGGGAGATGTCTAACTTCGATTATTATTTATCATTGTTATGGCTTTCTCAAGTCTCATTTGTGGTAATTTCATTTTCTTTTGCTTTAGGAAACATATAAAAGTTGAATATTTGATAATCATATTTGATCTAATTCTTTGCTAATGAGTATTGATTATCATGATTCTACATATTGGTATGTTATCATTTTCTTTCATACTCACTTTTGTTAATAGATTTCATGTTATCTTGATGATTTAGTGTTAAATTGTTCAATATCCACATTGCATAATATTCCTTATGGATCGTTAGCATCTACCGTATTCACTTTTCATCTATTATCTAGTCATAAAAAAAAGAAGAACATGGTATAGAACAAAAAGCTAAGCTGATATGCACTTTTTGCTTTGTTTGTTGCCCTTGGTGTTATGATCATTGGAAGCCGAAGCTGAGCCTGTCTTAAATTGTTATTACCATTTTACTCCAAATCTAATTCAAATTTCTTTATTTGTTCTTTTCTTGATCTTAGAAGTTGAAAAACAACAATTTTACCATAAAGCACCAATTTATAGGAATTTTCCTAAAAATGAATCATATGAAACATGGATTCTCATGAACATAATAGGGTAATGAAGACTTACCACATAATAGTCTACTTTTATATTGCTTAATTATTGTTGCAAGATTTGGGCATAATTTTGAACGAATTGAGATTGAATTTGCATCTCAATTCACTAATTCCATATGATTACATGATTTGAACTTTATTTTAATGAGATAATATAATAAATATTGTCTTAACTAAGTTCAAAAAGATTTATATTGGGAAAAACTCCATGTTACTAGGTTACAGGAGATAAAAAAGAGGTTGCCACAGTTGCCCCTCTTTATGGTGAGTTTTGAAAAATATTTGACCACAAAAACTAAAAGAGATACCTCTTTTTTGCCCATTTTAGGGAAACATGTAGATTTTGAGAACTTATAGGGATGTTAAGCTATTATCAAGCCTAAACTTTAGAGTGTGGTTGACTTAGTTGTTGGATAAAACCACTCCTAAGGATGTCTTTCTTTCTAAACAAAAGACATTGTCATTCTTTGAGATAGGTAACACTCCTTATCAACATGAAGTTTGCTAATGAAGGGAAACCAAAGCTCCTAAATGATCTTACTTAAGATTACTAAGGTTTGTGGAGTTGTCAAAGGACGGCTAAAGTTCCACCACGTATAAATTTTGGAGGCTAATGTGGATTGTCAAATCAAATGAGATAGATGGTTGGGATTAAATGTTACTGACAACCATAGATAAAGCTAATAGATTACTTTGGATAATCAAACTACTAAAGACGATACCTTTCTTTTTCTTATGTATTAGGCATTGGACTTGGCTTATGGTTGGGTTTAGAAAAACCTATGACTTGTAATAAAAAAGAAGAAAACTTACGATTGTACAAATTAAGTCTATAGATTTATATCAATTCATATAATTGATTGTGAAGCCAAACAAAAATCAATCATGGTCAAAAAGACCATTTTAAAAGTTTACTTTTTTCATGTAGGAGAAAACAAAGTAAGGTCAAGAGTAAGAAAATCGATTTAACGATTCTCATTAAGAGCTTAGCAAGTCAAATCTTCCTAACTTTAATTAGCTTGGTTTTTTTGGATCTTGTCAATAACCATTAAGTTGATTTAAGCATTAAATGGACTTAAAAACCTTATTAACAAAATGACTCTTTACAAATCTCTAAATTTTGATAAATCAATAGTGTCACTGGTTCTAATCCAGAAGAGTCTAAAGACAATAAATCTACACTGAGATTCAATATATAATAGCCTGCAAAAATTAACACAATTAGTAGTATACCGAGGTTGGACCCAATTTGGCCACTATAGTGCCTAAACCAAAAAGCATGTTGATAAGAGGGTTTGATTGATTAAAAAAGAGAGAATTTAGACAACATTACCATTCCCAAAGATTGAAAGGAGATCCTCATATTTGATAGATCCTCGAGCGGTTGAGTATATCATGGGATTATGGGCAAATGGGCAATTGATGATGGTTATAGTAACATGTGGTGGCCTACCAATCCATGTTCACATATGTCAAGTCCAACCAAGGAGAGTAGGCCTAGAGACACTAGGTGAAGTGTTGATTGGATGTTGCAAGAGTTAGTTGGTACTTTAAGTGATGATAAATGGCGTCTTAACGAGGCTTCTGGCTACTATTGATATGGACTAGACATTAGCCTATTAGATTAGTCTAAGTGGCTAATGGATTAAACTCGATTTGGAAGGCTAATAGTCCATATTAGACTGTCAACACTTACACCCCTACTCCTTTTGTACTTGAACTAACAAAGCAAGTAAGTTAAGTGGACAAGTCAACCACAAGCAAGTTTAACCTCTTAATAATCTTCATATATGGCATCTTTTAAGGGGGAACAATTGTTGTTTTTCATTTTAGAGTGGCCAAGTGGAAACGACTTGTTTGCTTGGCCATGTTGATGATGAATTTGAGTTAAATTTGGTGTTGTTGAGCAGTATGTGCCTTGAATCATGCTGGAGAAGCGATGATAAGTGTCAAAAACCCTTATTATTCACATTACTTGCATATGATATTATATTGATTTAATGTGAATTATTAAAGAAAAGAATACTTATTTGGATTAAAATATCAACTTTAGGAATCAATGAAGACTTTGACCTTAATGAAGACTTTCAAGTGAGTTAAGTGAGATTTTAATAAAGAAATACGCAATTGGAGATTTACAACATGCATGACCAATTTTACACAAGTTGTACAAAATATTAGTGTAGAGGCCGAAAAGTAACCACAAGCATTTTCAAAGTACACAAGGAAGCTACACAAGCATGTAGCATGCTTACATAGAGGCTAGAAAGTGATCAAAAGGAGTTTACACTGTGCACAGGCACCCTGCATGGCCATGTTCGGGGTTGTGCAGACCTAGAAATTCCGCTATTTTGCCATTTTACATCCTATAGGACCTCGAACACAGCCATGTAGGATGGTCGTGCGAGACAATTTTCTTTTCTGTAAATACCAACCTTAACGTGTCATTTGGAATAACCTTCTTTATTCCTACGAACCCTATAGAGAAAAATAATACTTCAGAGTGGAGAAACACAAGAGCTCATCTAAGATCACAAGACATAGATTCGAGGGGTTTTTATCATGATTTCTTCCGATATTTCTATATATCATTATTTTGAATCTTTATCTACGGAAAAATAGATCTCTATGCCCTAGGTCTTGAGAAACCCTAACCCTAATGTAGAGATTGGATTATTTTGTTAATGGAAGTTTATGCTTCTTGAATCTATTCATGTGCTTCTATTTGCTTCTTGATTTAATATATGCTTAATATCATATCATTGTTTGATTCTTGTTAATTTGATTGATAGATTGATTGATAAGATAAATCTAGCATGAATAGAGAAGTTTGAATATAACTCTAGACATAGATTGCATGGATATTCTACATAAAGATTTAATCTTTCTAAGGAATCATAAACTCTAATGCAATTTTGTATGCATCTAATGACAAAAGACATTTCCATTAGACAAATAAGGTTATAATCAATTATCTTGAAAGAAAGATTGATGAAATTAGGGATTCCTACAGTTCAAAAATTTAAAAAACCTAATAATAAATATTTGTAAGGAATTGAAAATAAGGTTAGTGGTGAATCAAGATTAAGGGTACGTTTTATGATTGAGCATAGTTCTAGGGTTAATTAATTAATTAGCTAGTTGCTTAATTATAACATAATCATGCAAATCATATTAGCTAGATTTGTAGGAATTGGGTAACTACTAGTGATTACAAGTCTGGATAGAATGACCGTTGTGCTTACACCGACACTACAATTGATAGCTACACTTACCTAGATATTAGTCGCAAAGTAAGAATAGAGTTTTAAATTTAATTTGACTGCTTGCAATTAAAATTCCACATCAAGCCATGACTTTTCAAATTGTAGCAGGAATATTTGTGTGTGTCGACATGACATAATATCAAGGCAAAACTATCATTACATCCATACTCTGACAGGAGGTGGCATTCTAACCCATCATCTCCTATCTTGTTAGATTAAAACAGGCATGCATTCAGAGATTGGGAATGAGAGACAATAGGTTCTCTCATCATTATCTCTTTATTCAAAAAGCACTTAGGACTTATGAATTGTACCTATTTGATAATTTATTCCTTTTACTTGTTCTTTCTTCTTTGAATTCTATGAGTTTCTTCGCTGCCAACACACATTCAAACACCCATCAAGATTTTTTCCTTGTTTTCATTGTGAGATGGTTGGTGAGAGTTATAGTTCTCTACAAACTTTAAGTAAATTTATTGAGAGTGGTACTTCAAGGAAGGTTGAACCCTAGACAACTTTAACTTTAAACCCCATCACCTAGGTTAAGGTTATTGAGAGGGTCGATTCACATAAATTTCCAATGTATCATTATTTCAAATCCCTTTGTGATAATGGTGATGTTTACATTGCCATGGAAAGTTTGCTGAGGGACTTTCTACCCTATTAAAGGTATTGAAAAAGTTATCCCGGTGATGTCTTTGACTGTTCTTTCCCCAGTGGTGTTGCGAAAGGGTTTAATCATTATTGCAGTAAGATTATCGAAGAGGACTTATAAACATTGCAAGAGCAATTTTTTAGGAGGACCTATAGTAGATACACCATTACTATCATAGGTCCTGACGATCGGGTTACAATGGCATATGGTATCAAGTTCTATGTATATCCAAAATGTATGGATTTCAGGTTGCACTTCCTTTTGACCAATTTCCAAGAGCAGCTATTTACTTAATTTAATTATAGTCTTAAATGACTGATGCTTAACTCTTGCCTACGAAACCCTTACACAGGGTTATGATAGAGGCTTACTCATTGATTGGTCCAGTTCCTTTTCACCATCAAATGCTAGAAGGATGAATGGGTTAGTCTTGGACAAAGGAAGGAGCTGACATTGTCTACCGGTTTAGAGTCTTCAATAAGATGTGGAAGGACAAGTTTATCACCGTGGAGCTTAATTGTGAGTTCAATCCACATCCCTTTGGGTAAAGTTGCCTCTGGTCTACGATTAACTAGAGTTAAGGACAAATGATCGAAAAATTGTAGAGGAGTTGAGGGCATTTTTGAAGTAGCATCATTCGATCGGTACTGGTCCTTTAAACAACAAGAAAGTTGTCTAGTTCTTCTTGCAGTAAGATCCCTACTTCACATCCTAAGCTTTCGTTGAGGAAAGGGAAAGGGATGCCTAAGGTATTTCTTGTTCAACTAGTTTTCTCAAATCACTTAGGGTTGACGATCTGCTTGATGGAGGTGGCTGCTTAGAACATACTTGGTATGGGTTCACCTTTTTTTTTCTTTTTTTTATTCTCTAACAAATCTACCCTTCTACTTTTTTTATAGGAGGTGCAAGCAAGAAAGATGCTGCAGATGTTTAGAGGTTGTCCAAGCCAAGGTTAGGTAAGAGAAAGGCTTGCAAACTAGGATTTGCAAAGTGCATAGAGCAAGGCTAAAGAGAGGGGAAGTTTAGGCAAGGCGACCAACCTTTGAGGATTCTACTGCTCAGAAGGGACTAAACGACATCACTTTATAGCAATAGGTGCTTAAATTGATGACAAAGGATGTGTGAACATGGTCCTTTGGTTGTAGCCAAAGAAGACATCTATAAAGCTCAGTAGTAAGTGTCTAGATATGGAATCCATTAACTAGCCTCTCCTCAACAAGAAGAAATAGTCTTGAAGGCAAGCTTTGTTGAGGTTGGTGAAATCAACACACATTCACTACTTCCTATTGGCTTTTTTTACCATAACATGTTGGTGAACCAAGTTGATTATTTTCCTTCCGAAATGAAGCCAACTTTAAGTCGCTTTTGAACTTCTTCTTCTATGGTTGCTTAATGAGTGTGACAAAGTGTTAGCATTTCTGCTGTACCTGTTTGACTTTTGGGTTGATGTTGAGCTTATGAGAAATCAACTGTGGTCAATCCTAAACATGTTACGCAGGGCACTAAGCGAATATGTTGTTGTTGTTTTTGAGGTAATTAAGTAGTTTTGTTTTTAGTTTGGGGGGCAACAAAGAGCCTATACTTGTGACTTAAGTGGAGTACTTAATTAGTTGGGTCTCTATAATTGGTTCAGTCAGTTTCTTGTTTTGCTCGTCGAAGTCTGTCTCCTTGTGATTTGGTTGCTCAGAGGAGAAGTCTATTTGGCATAATTTGTCTCTTGCTAGCTTTGACGTATAACTTCTACGACAGTTGCTGATCTCCTTTACATATACTAACTCTAGTGGAAGTAGGGAATTTGGCCTTCGAGTAGGTAGGAGAAGGACCACGTGAAAAAAGAATAGGCTAAATTGACCAAGTCTCATATTGTAGGGCTACCAATAGTTGAAAATTAGAAATTCCACATAAATTTTTGCTTAATGTTTGTTGTCCTTGAGTCTTATTACAAGGGTAATAGTTCCTTTGGCTTTAACCAATGGATTATTGAAATCGAATATCTAATGTTTATAGGGCTTTAATTTTTCCAGAATACTATCATTGAGAAATTGTTGAAAGCATGATCGAATATGATGTTAGTGCCGCTCCTTGTGTTTTCAAGAACCATCATCATGTTGAAACCTACCACATGGGCTTTTTATCATAAGTGCATCTTGGTAGGGGAACTTTACATTGTCAAGGTTGATGCTAGTGAATTTGAGAGATAAATCTAGCTTCTCCCTCTTATCTAGGAGCACGGACTTCTCTCTTTTGTTATTCCTAAAGTAATTTGAGATGATGACTGGGTGGGGTCCATTGATAATGGTGTTTATAACCCCTTTGGCAGCATCGTTAAAGCATTGGTTCGTATTATCGATTGTTACCCTTTAGCATTTAGGTTGTCTTCATTAGGTTAGCTGATAAGCATCAAAAGACCGTTATTATTCACATTGTTTTGATATGATATTATATAGATTTTATGTAAATTATTAAAGAAAATGATACTTATTGGCTTAAAATATCAATTTCAGGTATAAAGAAAAATTTTGAGCATTGTGAAGATAATTATATCAGTTAACGAAGATCTTTGATGAAGAATTTTGGAAAGTGAAGATTTACGTTATATATGGGATCTTTGCACAAGTTATGCAGAAACTGGTATAAAATGTAAAGAACGTCCAACAAGCAACTTCAAAGTGCACAAGGAAGCTACACAAGCTGTGCAGATCGCCTATGTAGGAGCTGGAAATTGATCAGAAGCAAATTTGAAAGTGCAAGACCAAGCTACATAGGTTGTGATCGAGGGTTATGTAGCCTTGGATTTCGCAGATTTCACCAGTTTATGTCCTACACAAGCTTTGAACACAGGCTATGTAGGATGCTCGTGTAAGACCAAAATTCACCTTTCCCTATAAATAGAGTCCATTACGCATCTTTAGATGTATGGAATATTATCCTTAGAAACCCTAGAGAGAATACAAGTGCTTTGAAGTGAAGAAACACTAGTGCTTACAAAAAATCACAAGACTTCATCCTTAAGGATTGTAATCAAGTATTTTATCAATTTTTCCATGCTTTAACATTGTATTCATCTTCATATGGCAAAATAGATCTTTATACCCTAGATCTTGAGAAAATCTAACCCTAATGTAGAGATTGATTGCATTTATTAATGGAAAATTATGTTTCTTGAATCTATTCATGTGTTATTATTGTTCTTGATTTAATATATATGCAGTATTAAATCATTGTTTGATTCTTGTTAATTTAATCAACAGATTGATTGATGAGATAGATTTAGCATGAATAGAGAGGTTCAAATGTGATTCTAAACATAGATTACATGAGCTTTCTACATCAAGATTTAATCTTTTTAGGGGATCATGATCTTTAATGTAATTTTGTATGCATCTAATGATGAAAAAGATTTCCATTAGACATATAGGGTTAGAATTCAATTATCTTGAAAGGGAGATTGATGAAATTAGGGATTCTTGCAGTTCAAACTTAAACAATCCATTAATGGATATCTTGTAAGAAGTTTGAATAGGGTTAGTGGTGAACAATATCGATGGTATTGTGTCACACCTTAAGGAGTACCCTAAACGTGACAGTCCGCCACACTCAATATTAAAGCTTAAGTATGACAACCTTAGTCATTCCCAAAAGCTTTTATATTAAGTGTAAGGCGTACTTTCACAACCTTAGAGAACCATTCATGGAATTATGGAGCTTAAGAAGACAATAACAAATTAAGAAAAGAGGATTCATAATATTCAATTACTTACAACAACAATCTTTAAAACTTAGGGTCATTTCCCTTTGATTACTAATCTATTACAAGGATATTTGTACATCAATTTCTAATACTAAACTTCATCTAGAATTTCCTTTATTCAAAAAGGAATTACCTGCCCGCAGGGTCCTCGTGACCTTAACCATAAATAGGGAAACAGCAAAAGATATCTATGGGGTTATAAGCTAACAGACTTAGTGAGAATTATTTCTATAAATAATTTCTTGTAACAAAGTTTCAAATAAGTTAATTAAGCAAACAAATGGATGCAACGTACACGTGGGCAAACAAGGCATATAGTTTTCCAGGAACTATATGTTGAATGGATTTGCGCCCTCCATTTGGGGTTTGGTGATACATAACCTCAAACAAGTAGTTTTTAATAAAAAGTTTTATGCTTTTGATCAATATCGCCAAGAACATAAAGTCTACTTGAATTGAGCCTTGCTTTTAGATCTCCCGCCAAGCATTTCCCTTTTTCCATAACGTCGCTAAGCAATCGCTTTCGGATCTTCTGCCAAGTATTGCTTTCGACATGAGCTTACTATCCTTCTCACCCAAGGATAATAACCCAAAATGCAATGTGACTCACTTCGTGGTATGCATGAATCCATTTATTTATAATATCGTAACATTATTATTAACAAGTTCATAGTGATCAAGCATCTCATACAAAGCAAATATATATATACTAAAACACCCATCTTAAATCAATTCCGGCCTCGGTATTCTTAGAGTTCTTTCAAAGAATTATTTACATACATATCTATTTATCTTTTCCTAGCTTCTAGTGCCACAAAATTACAAGCACAACAAGTATAGCATTTAAAGGAAATAAACTCACGATGCCATGTTGACTATTCCTCTACGCGGATGAGTTGTTCACATACTTCTCTTAATCAAAATGATCTTCGGGATATAGGTATCCTTCCTTGGAGTCACCTAGCCAAAGAAAATACCCACAATGAGTATTTCTTAATGATTTTCTTGAATTTTGACAAAACAATGTCAAAAGAACGTTAAAGTTCGTATAAAGGAGTGTTCCAACTTAAAATGGCCATAACTTGGTCATTTTAACTTGGAATCGCGCATATAATATACCGATTTCTACCTACTCGAAAAGATCTACCCATTTCCAAAATTACTTTTAACAAACAAGGTCATATAGGCTCAGAAACAGCGGTGACAAAATTCACCACGGATTTTCCAACAAAACAACTTTGGTTCAAGAAATCAAAATTTGTTTGATAAATACTTAGTTATCTATATAGTTGAAAAATTCTCCTTTTATGGTTACTTAGCTCATATTTATTCATGCTCAAGTGTTTGTTGTCCATTCATGCTGGTTTTGGAGTTTTTTAGAAAAATATAGTTTTACAAGAATTCATTTTTGTTGGTCTTTTAAAATGAATATTTTATTTCTTTTGTTTTACAAAAAATGTTTATATGTTGGCTTATATATATATATATATATATATATCCAAGTAACTTTTTGAAAGTAATTTTCTTCCTTCTAAGTTTTCTATACTAATACTATTTTGGAGTTTTTAGAAAATATACTATTCTTCCTATTTATTTTTCTTATACAAATTCTTTTTCTATTTGTTTGCAAAAATCTTTATTTGAAAATTTCTTATCCTTTCCTCATGTCTTATGTTTTTCATAGAAATCATCCATGCATAAAAATTTATTTTCTTGATTAAAACAAAGTGGAACAATATGTGACTTAAAAAACTTTTTATAGTAAAAGTAGTTTCTAAAATCTTAGTGGTTTCTTCTTGTATGAAAAGAGATAACTTTATTTTTGTTTTCAAACTATAGATTTTCTTCTTTACATAAACTTATTTCTAAGTGTCAAAATCTCCTTTTTGTCAATTTATTTTTTGAACTTGAAACTTTGGACAACAATTTAAGTGAACATGAATTATGAGAAAATAATAGCAAGTAAAATAACATAAGTAATAAAATCAAGTATTGGAGTCTTAGCTTTTTCAAGGCTCCCGGGACTAAGAAGTAGACTAGTCTAAAATAAAAAAAAAAAAAAAATTGTTTTGACTTGATGAGGACAAGTCTAAGACTAGAGACTAGTCTTAATTTAACAAGGAATAAATAAATTGCGACGGAATAAATAAATAAATTGCAATGGAATAATAAATAAATTGCATTTGCATAAAAATAAATAAATTGCAAGTGAGCTTATATACTCTTAAAGAATATGTATATATATAATAATACTTAAATATAGTAAAAATAATATGAACAAAATAATAACATAAACATAAATAGATTTTCATGAACAAGAACAACAGATGAACATAATGTAGCTTCCATAACATTTAGTTTTTGGAAACTCACACTATGGTCATGTAAAGTTATATGACATGAAAAGAAAGAAAATAATAGAAGATGGTTACCTAATGAAGATTTTGGTAGTGGTATGTGGTTATGGGTTTTTGTTGTAGGTAGAAGTTGTTTTGGAATTATTTTGAGAGAGTTTTGGGATGGTAGTTGGAGAGAGTTTTGAGAGGAGAATTTGAGAGTTTTAATATAGAATTTGTGGGTAGTAAATGTGTGAAAGAAGTGAAAGAGGATTGATTTTTGTGTGATTAAAATAAATAAAAATTGAAACAAAATTGAGGAGAGGGGGGGGGGGGGGGGGGGGGGGAGGAGGAAGCGGTGCGCCAGCCACTTTGATGGAGAGGGGGGAGTGACTTTAGTTTTTGACTTTTTGTTAAACAAAAGATGTAATATGTAAGGTAGATGTGAAATAAAGTTATGGGAAAGGTAAAAAGTAAGAATTATAAGTTATGGAGTGTGTAAGAGTAGGTGTAAGAAAAAGTAGAGATAAAAGAATAGTGTAAAATAGTAATAAATAGTGTAATGTAAAGTAGATATGACTAATAAAATACGGTAGTAAAAAAATACGCGTATAAATGCGATATCTGTTATTTTTACTTACCGAAAAATTACAAAATTGATATTTTTGAAAACCTTGTATTTTTACGAGTCTAATGGTGTATTCGGAATATTTTTACTATTCCGGGGTCCTGGACACGTTTTCCAAGAATCATGTCCGATCGGGTTCGAAACGAGTTGCGGTTTCACTAATCTGATCTTTTTATGTTGCCTTACATAATTCCACATTATTCTACATTCTAAACTTCTACTTGTTCTCACCGAGTTTCTTATTCGGGAGTGCCGAATTTTGAGCTATTACGTCTAACTAGGGTTTTGTTGACCTTTAGAGCTCCGGTTGACTTCCGGTTAGGGTTTTAAGCTTAAACTGATTCCAAAAATTTGGGGGTTTTATATATTGTTTTATGATTGAGATGCATATTATTGAAGGCATGAAATTCGTTATTCTAGGGCTAATTAATTAGTAGGATATTGATTAGTATTGCTATCACTCGAATTAGATAAGCTAAATAGTAGAATTAGGGTGAGTCCTAGTAGTTATAGGTCCTAGTGGAATAACCTCTGTGCTTTCACTCATACTACAGTCGATAGGTACGCTTGTCTAGGATTAGTCACATAGTAAAAATAGGGTCTTAATATAATTTGATTGATTGTGATTGAAAAGTCCACATCATCGGCCTCTCAATACTATTGCTAATGTTAGTAATGCACTACCTTAAGAATCCCTTCTTGATATCTTCTTGGAAGGCAACTTTCAATTGGAAACACTTATTGGTGTTGTGACTAACGTCTTGGTGGTAGCCACAGATTGTTGGAATCTCTTTTGCTAGGGTTTCCGCACATTCTGATAGGCTTATACAAGATGTCTAAGTTTATGATCTTGAAGAACATTTGCTTTTGGGATCGGCTAAGCAAGAGGAAATTGGATTTTAAAAATCTTCATTTTCTTTTACCATTCTGGTTTTGTCTAGATGATTCCTGCTTAGTTGTTAAGGATCCATGATAATCTTTTGTAGACACCTTGTCCTTCTGATCCTTCCGTGTTCTTTATTGATCTCTCAATCTCATTCTAGGAAGGATAAAATCCTTTTGTCGGATTACTTCACAATTTGCTCTTGGAACTCCTCCAAGGTTTTTGGTTTAGTTTTGTCGTAAGAGTGAAACAGACTTTCATTCCTGTGGCCCTTTGATTGTTGTTTAGATAACGATGTTGAGGTTTAGGCCATCAATTTTGGTGATGGCTTGGTTAAAATGGGTGACATACTCTCAGAGGAATTCATCTTTTTTCTACTTCACCTGAAAGAGGGACCATGTGTCGTTCCTGCGTGGTCCGTTGACCATGAAATGCATTTTAAATACAATTGCTAGCTCGTCAAAGGTTGCGATCAAGCCGATAAGCAGCTGATGATACCAACTATGAGTAACGTTCTCCAAGGTTCGTGAGAAGACCTTACAAAAAATTGTAATCCCCAAGTTTTTTCATAAATAGAATTTAAAAGTAAAGAATTTATGTATTTGATTGTATATGTTGTAGTATATGAAATTAGAGTAAAGTTAAGTATAATAGTTGTTATAAAATCAATTCAGTACGAATTGAAATTTAAAATCATCAATGGATTTGAATTGAGGAAATTGTTAATTAAGTATTCCTTATATTATTATAGAAAATCGAGTTTAGTAAACTTAAATTCTAAATTACCAATAATATTGATATAAATTCTTATAAGGAATTAATTTTATTAAATAGGATTTATAAATTAAATTGTTACTAAAATTTGTTTGGAGTTTGAATAATTAATAATACTAATAGTTTAGAAAATAATGTGTAACATATGTTGTTTTTGAACTCTTATTGGATGCAAAATTATTGTGATGACCCACCATAACTTTCATGCGCGCGCACAGACACACAGTCCCTTTTGAATAACCCTAAAAGTTAAAGCAAAGCTTTGTCTATATGCCCATAATTATCTTTAAATGGCAGAAATTGTTGCTTCCTTTTCCTCCTCTTTGTTCTCTCCCAAAACCAACGTTTTTTTAACACATGCACACACTCCTCTTTTCATCTTCAAATTTCTTCTCATAAATCATCAAGAACAACAAGTTACAACTTCATCTACAAGTTAAAACTACTTTAGGTAAGTTAATTTATGTCTTGTTTTTGTTGTTTGTGTGTTTAAGTAGTTGTAGAGTAAGTGTTGTTATTGGTTAATGACTGTTTTGGGATAATTATGATGCTTGGCTTGTAGTTATGTGAAGTAGAGTGATGGAGAAGTGGTTTTGAAGTTTTAAAACTTGAAGTTAATGGTTGGGTTATTCATTGGTTGTTTGATGTGGATGTAGAAATGGGTTAGAAGAATTGAAGGAGTGAATAATGAATTTGAGACTTGTATGAAGATATTGGATGGATTTGAGGCAATTAAAGTTGGTTAAAGTGTGTAAAAATGTCAAGTGAAAAAGTGTTTTCCGCTATCAAAAGGCCACGGGGCATGGAGAAGGCATGGCACGATATGAGTGCCATCTCGATTGCTAGGCCCCTTGCCATAGGGCGTGGCAAAGGTGGTGGTGGCCCTTGTTTTTCTCCATATAGGGCATGGCAAAGGTGGTGGTAGCCCTGTTCTTCTCCATATGAGGCGTGATAGAGGTGGTAGTAGCCTCTGCTCTTCTCTTGAGTTGACACACTTCTTGATATGGGCCGTGGCAAGGGGCGTGATGGCCTCTGGTCATTAAGCGATCCTCCAGATGGGGCATGGTGAAGCTTATGTGTTGTCTTGTCTCATACGGCCTTTGATATGGACCGTGGTGAAGGGCATTTCAACCTTAAAGTGTTATTTTGTCTCTTTAGCTTTAGAATCTTGTTTAATCCTTCTTGTCTTTGTTAATTAAATAATAATACAAGTTTTTATATCTTATAGGAACCCTAGCTCATGAGTTGGATTTCCCGTTTGACTATTACGACAAGTAAGGAGCATGCGTGGGTAAGTAACTTGAATCCTATCATCTTGTTTATGATTGTAAATAGTGGAATATAGTTTTATCGTAACTATAGGGAATCAATCGCAAGGGATAGGAAATATTGCATGTTATATGTTATATGTTGTATGTTGGAGTTGTAATTCTTAATAATCGAAGTGACAACTACCTTGACATTAAATTATAGTTGTCTCATTGAGTGTCTGAAATTGATTTGACCACTTGATAATATGGACTTAAGTTTAATAGACTTCGAAAATAATATGCATGCATTTCATATCATCATATTGCATTAGCATGGTACTCGTGTCATGTGTTAACAATGCGATTCTATGGTAATGCTTGTTGGGGCTGGTGAGTTTACTTATAGGTTATCATAGGGTTGTCAGCTTCGTAGAAACTAAGTGGGCTTCAAAGGAGGTCGTTTATGTTGGAGTTGGCTTTAGAATGTTAATACTTAGTGAGATTTATCAAGTTTTAAGAAAAGTAAAAGATTTTATATGAAAACCAAAATTGTTCTTTAAAAGACTCTCGTGTCCTGTAGGGCTCTGGTAAAGGATATTCCTCTAGGTGGGTTAGGTGAAGAGAAAGTTCTTCTACTTTGGGTTGAGTTTCTCATGGGTGTGAACTACTAAATTTATCCTTCAACCCCTAGGGAGGGCATAAATCCCCATAGGTTTGAATTCCGATTATTCAAACCATGTCTGCTACATATGGTTGATCCATGCATTGCATATGATTGCTAACTAAACTTGTTTGTTCTTAATGGTAGTGTTAAGATTTGTTATTTATTGAGCTTTATATGCTCATGCTCTCTTAGATTGTTGATTTACAGGGTTTTAAGCATGAAGACCAAAACAAAGCTTGGATGTGGAAGTTAGTCTAGAATGGACTCATGTACTCTTTTGAGATGAAGACCATATATGTAATAGAGACCTAGTAATGGGTTGTAATAGTATAAGTTAATTTTTTTTCTCCTTTCTAAGTTTTGGTGGTTCTTGGGTTTTGTTAAAGCCTTGTAGACTATGGTTGTAAAAATATGTGATGTCTTAGATTTATATGTTTATGTTTGGTTGTGGCTAATATATATATATATATATATATGCAATCTCTTTCTCACTCAAAACAATTATCGATCCTGTTCAATTGTCCACTTCAAATAGGGAACGTTAGTTGTATAGTATTTATGTAACTTTCTAGAGGTTTCAGTTAGTGACACGGTATACTAATACAACTAGGGTCCTCTATTGGGGTGTGACAAAAATAGTATTGTTGAAGCCAAAGATTAATATTTGGTCTTTGCATTGCCTTAGGTGCTCTTTTGGGATGGGGGTTCTATTATATATCTTGAACATAGGCAACTTCATGCCTTAAGGAAATGGTTCCTCAACTACTAATTAAGCAAAAGGGGTTTTATTAACAGTTGTACTACTTTGGGTGTGTGAGTGCTCTCTTACTCTCCTTAAATTTAAACATTCTTCTAATTTCCTTTTTCATCTTTTCTAGCGTTAAATCCTTGAAACGCTTGCCCTGATTCATGGAGGTCCATACAGGAGGGGCCATCAATATACGTTTTGGAAACAATAAGAGCAAGTGAGTGATTTTTTATCCCTAGAGATCCTTGAACGTAGGAGTTTCAAGGAATGACTTAGACTCAAAAGGGCTTTTAGGCTTGTCAACGGCCACTTTGATATGACTTATGTGGTGGCTATTAGAACAAGAAGTTAGGACGATCGAGTTTCACCATTATTGGCTTGTTGTTGGGAAACATCCCAACTCCAATTCCTTCAAACGTCGTTCAATGTCTTTATTATGATTAATCATTTCAACTTTCTACTCTAAAATTTGTTGGAGCATGTTTTCTGAGTTTGATTAGGCGGCTCTAATCTTGTGAACTATCTTGAGTGGGGAGAATGTTTGGTCTGCATGGGAGTCCTTAGGCGCCTGTAACCTAAGTGGACTTCTAGCTAAGCCAGAGCCTAGAGTCATACCCCGAATCCTAACTTTGGAGAGATTTCTTGCTTTTAGAGTGAGGCACCATGATTGAGTTAAGATACTTATGTTTTCAGGTTAACTGTATTCATACAGATAAACGAAGATAGAGAAACTTTAACAAAAAGGACGTGATTCTCATAAATGATGCAAAATGTTGCTAATTCTAATTTAATAAAGGTTAAAGACAAAGAATATAGACTGGGCTTTGATATAGGGTCCGTATGGCAAATGGCAGACACTTCTTAAAATATTTTGTAACAAATTATCTGTCAAGAAATACATATAAATGAAAAATATATGGCAGTTCTCATAAAAATATCAAACAGACCAAATATAAATAAAATATAATTGCAAATTAGACACTTTTATACATAAAGTTCAGATACAAATACAAATACAAATACAGATGTAAAACAGACAATCCAAGCAAACATATAATAAGCCTACAAAACAGAACACGATAGTGGTATGCCAAGATTGGATCCAATGCAGCTACTCCGATGCCTAAGTCAACAATATGTTGATTTAAGGGTTTAATTAATAGATTAGAGAGAGTCTAAACGATATTACCATTTTTGTAGAGTGAAGGGAGCCACTTATAGTTGGTAGTTCTTTTATAGTTGAGCACGTTATAAGATTATGGGTGAGTAGGCACTAGTGATGATTATGGTAAACGTGTGATGGACCCACTAATCCACGTTATGTATCAAGTCCAACCAAGGAGAGTAGGTCAAAAGACAATGGGCGGAGTGCCAATAAGAAGTTGCAAGAGTTAATTGTTATTCTGAGCCAAGTTAAAGGGCGTCCTAATAAGGCTTCAAGCTACCATTGATATGAACTAGACATTAGCACATTAACTTGGCCCACGTGGCCAATGGGCTATGAAATATCCTGAATTTTACCAACCTAAATTAGGAATATAATAATTAAATACTATGAATATACAGGTAGTTTTGAATCTTAATTTAAATTTAACTTAGAAATTGAATTTTGTAATTATAGGATATAATTAGATAGTTTAACATAATTAGAGCAAATAGATTTAATTGAAAATAGAGATTTCAATACCGTAAAAGCTCAATTTAACCTATTAAACTACTTTAATTACCTATTTCAATAGATTCAAATCATTCAATCCTTTCCAACTATCATCTTGAGCCCAATATATCAAGTTCAATCACCTAAACCTCTAAATATCCAATTTAGACATTTTAGCCTAAATTTCAACTCCTTAAATCCCATCAATTTAAATCTAAATACTTGCTTTTAAATATCAATTCCTAAGCCCCTAAATTTCAAAATCAAAGTAAAATATTATTTTTTCTTCAATTAGAATTCATAATTTTAATTTGTAATGCAAATTAGTTAACTTTCTTTTCTTACTTCTTAAGTTTAATTTTATGCCCAAAAGCCCATCACTAAAAGCCTTATCTAATACTTTAAGTTCCAAGTCCATTAAAACAAATTCAAGCCCATATTCCATAAAGCCCTAATTAAAAAAATCAAGCCCATGAATTAAGCCCGTAGGCATGTAACTTAACATACCATCACTCACTCTAAAATCCTAATTTCTAGAGAATTCTAACAAAGTGATAAGACAAAATGACCTTCCCCAATTCTAGAAAATTCTATCAATGTGAAAGGACTAAAATGCCTCTAATCTATTATGCAAACCAAAATGTCTTTAACCCTAGAGATAATTACAAAACATGAAATAATATAAATATCCCCTCTAAAAACCCTAATTCTCTCCCTTTTTAGCAACCCCAGCTCCTAAATTCTCTCAAGAAAATCTCTCTCAAACACACAAAAATTACAAAATTCTATAAGAATTTGTCTTTAAGACAAGCCTCAAATGGGTAAGGAAATCTATTTTTATTCCATAATTTAATTACTCATTTCTTCCCTAAAATCTGATCTCTATTTCAATAATTCTTAGGTGAATTTGAAGACAAAATCAATTATTAAATAGGGATTAGCACTAGAAGCATCATCATCTCTTGGAGTAGTACTAGTAGAGATTCCTAGGTTATTTCATAATTCAAGTAAGTAATTATAATTAATTTGTTTGATTATTAATGATATATATGTAAATTACTAAACATAGATTTAGATTTAAGTATTAATTAATATATGTATATGTATGCATGAAAACCGAAACAAGCATGCATAAATATATATGTTATAATAGTCGTTGATTTATTGAAATTATTGCATGAATATGTGTATTCCAAGAAAATACGTGTGTTATACATTGAATTGATATATTTTTAGAGAGATGAAATTATCAAATAAATATGTATTAAATAGAAATGCTATTGAAGTATATGCATGTATATTTTTGTTGATATATGTTGGAATCTTGTGAAATTTATGTTGATGATGATGATTTGAGCTATGTTCTATGATTTAATTTGAAAAATAAATCCATGTATATACTAGATAAAATAACATAGAGTAAATATTATTTAGATGATTAAAATAGGTTAGAGGCGTCTCTAGCAAAGAAAATTTGAAAAAATTACAAAACAGACTTGGATAGTCCCCGATGTTGACTAGAGATGTCAATGTTCATGGCTGAATCGGTGGCCAAACAACTTCTATTGGTCGCGAGCCTTTGTTAGAATAGTAGCTTTGGGTGTCTATTTTAATAGGGTGTAAAAACCGACTAAAAAACCAGTTGGGAGCATCCTCAATTTAGTGAAAATCGATTAGTCGTCAAAGTTGTCCCTGTTTCGAGCATATTAGATATAAGTGAATTTAAAACCCTAATTAACTAATTAGTTTAGGCCAATTGAACTTATGAGCATGTAAAATAATGTGTTAATAGTTTACATAAAAAATTGAGCTTAAGAACCATGTATGAGATAGTGAATCGATTGGTTAAAGTAAGAGTGCACATTAGTTTTTCTATAACAAATGAAATATTGGAATTAAAGGTAAATAAATTCTAATCAAATAAATATGAAATTATAAATAATGTGTTTTCATATTAAAATATAAATAATTAATTATTTTGATTTTAGGAATTTATTTAATAAAATAGGTATAAATATGGCATTATAAGATAGTATAAACATAATAGGAAACTAGTTTAGATTCATTAGCACATTTAGAGGTAAAAATGGATTATAAATGATATAAATAGGATAACTATATCTTAAACGAGTTATTTGACGTATAAAAAGTATATAGATTGATTATAGGATATGTTATTGAAAATACCATATTAAGGACTTAATTATTATAAAATGAGTTTAGTGGACTAAAATAATATGTTAGTGAACAAGAGCTAGTTGGCATTATAAGATAGTATAAACATAATAGGAAATTAGCTTAGATTCCTTAGCACATTTAGAGGTAAAAATGGATTATAAATGATATAAATAGAATAATTATATCTTAAATGAGTTGTTTTACTCAATTAAATTATATTAGATTGATTATAGGATATATTATTGAAAATACCATTTTGAGGACCTAATTACTATAAAATGAGTTTAGTAGACTAAACTAATATGTTAAGGACAAAACCCTTGAACTGGTCGTATAGCTTTTAAACCAGAAGAATAACAAAAATGTCAAAAATGTGAAAATGGGGAAATATGGGCGTGATCATGGCCATTATGGTATTATCACGGCCGCTACTAAAGCTGTAAATAGTGGGTAAATGGGTCGGCCCGGCCCAACCGGGGTTTTAAACAAACAGGGCCAATTCAGCCTAGGCCTAGACCCAGCCCACATTGGCCCACGGGTTTAAACGGGCTAGCCCATTAGCCAAAAATAATTTTTTTTATAGGTTAATGTTAGTTTATGTAAAAATTAATATAATTTTATATATATTAAGGGTTTAATATATATTAACGATTAATTTTTTGCTATTTTGATTACTTATATATAAAAATAAGTTTTTTAAATGATTATTAAATACCTATATTATGTTTAAATCAATAAATTATATTTTAGAAAATGTTATAACACTTGTGGTTCATGTATCAATATATTTTTTCTATAACATATATAAATAATTACTAAGATGTTATATTATTCTTATTTTTAAATTCTCCTCTTGTTGTTGTTATTATTGTTTTCTTTTGTTTTTTGTGGGTTGGCCCAACCCGCTTTAGCCTGCGGGTTAAATGGGATAGGCCAGTTCGGCCCACTTTAAAAGGGCCAAAAAATTTTGGCCACAACCTATTTTTTTAAGCTGGCTGGCAGGGCGCGGCCCATGTTTCTACTCTAGCCGCTACTAAGGTTATGATCTCCTCAAAGTTAAATTTTCTTCACAATGACTTGAACACGACCTTAGTCACGAGCATGATGCCACTCATGGGCAAGATCATGAATGTTACCCAGTCTGCGATCTTGTCACGCTCCGAGGGTATCCCAATAGTAGCAAACAAGCCACACTTGAATACTATTATTAGATTGCCTTCGGAAAGTGATATATTTTTCAAACAATAGGATCTTTTAGTTGCTTTGATAAGACAAGATAAACACATGTAAGATATAAATTAGTAAAGAACTGTCATCACAAGTAGAGAATATCATAAAGATATTACATACCATATAATCTTTCTATAATTCTCCAAATACAAAACAAATAATCCATAAACTAACTAATCTATACTAGGAATAATAGAAAATGACATATCCTGATTCAACCCATGAGCATCCAGCCCCTAAACTCTTCGGGGCCATACTCTTGGATGCAACTAGCTACAGTCGTAGAGTAAACCTAAAATGTCTTTAGGAGTATGAGTGAAACCATGGGCTTAGTGAATAACCAGACATATTACACACCAAACAAGTTGATTAACAAATCATATGTAATGCAAGCAATAAGACATATACTTAAATATAAGCTTGGATGATCTAGAATCCAAATAGGAAAAAGATTTACACCCTCTAGAATCCAGGAGAGACTAAGTTTATAGAAAAGTCAATGATTTCTCTTAGGATTGTTGCTTTTAGCTTAAGGATATTTTAACTGACCATTTCTTGCAACAATCTTAGAAACTCCTTAAGTATTAAACATTTCAAATCGATACTACGAGCGGCGTTCTTCATTGCCACTTAGTTCCTGTAGAATCGAGGGAACAAGAAAACCTTGGAAGAACTAACACTTTAGAAAAACCAAGCATTAACAGAGAACTGAAATATTAATACGTAGCAAGTTGTTATCTGTTTGTATATGCAATAATGCAGTACGTGCAATGCATGACTATGTTATTTAATAAGTCAGTAATTCTTATTTAGTTTCATGGTGATCATACATTACACATAAATCATCATACTTTTTTTTACAATATCACTTTTGTACTTTTGTTATCATATATTACAAATACACAATCAGATCACAACACATTTAACTATAACACCATAACATCATATATTATTATCTTTGCATTACATATTCAACTAATTACAAGCACAAATGTATAATAAACTGAGTTACTCACCTGCTTATATTGGCTAGTCGTAATAATCAACTGGAAAATCCTCTATAGTATCAAAGTCACTAGATGAATAAAATTATTCATCAATAAAGTATAAATTTATAATGAACTTCTACGACTATCTAAGTGTTCTATATTGGTATTTCGTTTTATTTTTATTACATATTGTTCTTTAATGGTTTTAGGATAATCAATTTATTTAATATTTTTTTCATTTTATTGTCTTGATCTTGTTTGTTATTTATGTATTTTTATTGGGTAATCGTAGAATTTATATTCAGTAGATTAATATTCTTATCTTTCTATTATCGCTATCTTTATATCGTTCTTTTAGTTAACAAATTTTAGTAAACTAGTATTTATTTCTTATTATTTACTTTCGTCGTGTTCTCTTAATCTACTCATATAATTATTTTATCAATTTTAGATATCTCATTATTCATTTTAGCTTATTTAGATTATATTCTTATGTTTTTATATAAAAAATATTTTAATATTATAGTTGCTAATAACACTATATTTTCTATAGTTTTTAAGGTTTAATACTCCTCAAAAATAATAATATAATTAATAATAATAATATAATAATAATAATAATAATTTAATAATAATAATAATTATTATTATTATTATTTTTTATTAATTATTATTTTAAATATTTTGTATTTATTCATTACTTAGTAGAAAAATCTGTTTCTGTTTTTATACATATATAGTATATGTTATTATTATTATTATTATTATTTTTTATTATTATTATATTATATATATATATATATATCTGCTTACATAAAATAGACTTTGTGTAGGGGAATTATGCGTATACGTCGGCTCCAACGCGGGGGTTGAAACTAGATGCCGGCATTCTTATGTTTTACAGGTTATTTTATGTCAGAGTATGCTGGTTGCAAGCCGCCAGCTTTATCACATACGGAGTTCTATGCTGTAGCATAGAATTCAATTGGTCGGCGTTTGTTCATTTTACGTAAAAAAAAAAAAAAATTATGTAGCTTCTGTCCCAGTGTAGCTGTTCAACACCACCGGGCTAACCGTTGTACGCCACGGCATTGAGCGAATAAGTTGCTGGTGTAGAGACGGCATTGCCACTTTCATCATCTTCTCCAATTTTTCTTCTGTTCGTACTTATTTTTATCAATACATATGTTTATCAAATCTTACTTCTAAGCATTCTTAGAGCATCCCTAAGTATTTTTACATACTTTATATATACATATAACATCTCATGATACATTAACATGTATATAATCTTTACGTTATGATATTTAAGAGTGTAACTAGGGTTTTTAATGAAACTTACCTTGTTTGAGATTGTTTGGTGATTCTAAAACTTTCCCACAGCTTGAACCGATCCTATATTAATAGAAACATGATCTAAGACAATGCTTTAATGTTTAAACTCCTTAAAACGAACTTTTCTTACCTTGGTTGCTCCATTCCCTTGGTTATTCTTCTTCTTCATAGCTTGGTTTGGTGTTTTAATGGATTATGTTTTAAAGTTGTGTTTATGTGTTTTTGGTCACTTGTTTTTATTTGTTTGTTATTGTGGTTGGCTATTGTTTTTGTGTATAGAAAAACTTTGTTCTTATGTTCATTAAGGGGTATATAGAGAAGGAAGGAGAGTTATCAATTTATTATTTCTAGCCAAAGGCAATGCAGCTCCTTTCCCAAAAATGCAAATTGCTTCATATTTCCATATGCATTTAATGAGCTTGGTTGAGTTGGAGAATTCTAATTAGTTTTCCTTTGATTTTTCTTGACTCTTAGTTGCATTACTGACCCAAGTTGCATAATTTCAACGGGGAAAAAATTGAGAAAATTTCAGCCACATATTTGCCCAATTTGCATCGAAAATAAGTAGATTATTATATAATAATATTTTAATTAGTTATTATCTTAATTTTAGAATGTTATTAAGCTAAATGGGTGCAATATGAAAATTAATTTGGTGTTTATCTTAAAAAAATTATTAGAGTTCTACAAATTTTCTAGATCATTATTGTGTTCATTTGGTTTAAGTTTATGTGATAATTATTTTTAGAGTTTATCTTATCTGATTAGGATTTTCTAAGCTTAATAGGTCAATTTTTGTTTTAGGCTTTAATAGCTTAAGAATACTCTAATTAAAACAATGGTGTAATCTAATATTTATTTGGAATCTATATGTGAGTTTGGATTTTTTTTTATTATGATATAATCTTAATGGTTTATCCAATGATTATCGTTTCCTAACTATAGCGTATTGATTGATTATTCTTTATCATATTTAATATTAAACTATTATTCTTACATCTTGAGTTTTCAATACCCACTATAAAATATTATTAGTAGTATTTAATATTATCTAGAAAACTTTATTTTAAGGTTTAAATTACATATAGGCTCATTATATTTGTAATTTTATTCTAGAGTCTTGGTGAGTCCTATATTAACATTAATTTCTTATTTTTATATTTCTATCTACTTCTATCGTATGAAAAATAATTTCGGGGTTTACAGATCTCCTGGAAAAATACTAAAATTATATATATTTTTATATAAAAATAATAAATAGTTAAAAATAAAAATTAAAAATAAAAATTATAATAATCAATGGAAAATAAATAATTGTCTATTTCTCAAGTATGTAAATATTTTGGTAAATATATAATTGAAATAATTAAAATTAGTAGTTATTGTTAAAATGGTATAAATGCAAATTGTTAAACTGAATTATAATATTTTGGACTATGGTAAGTAGTCAAATTAATTAATTTTGACCTAAATGAAATAATTAGGCTTATATGAATTTTATAAATAGACTTGTTAATTTCCCTAAGTTCAAATTTCTAGATTTGTAAATTTTGCATTAAGTGAATCAATTTGAATTTTCCTAAAGTCTTTTATCATGACTATATTTATATGGTTATCAAGTATGGTTAATGATGAGTTAATTTTTTTGAATAAACATTGGAGCTTATGAACCATCCTCTGACTTTAGCCAGAACAAATATAATATACTAGTTACATAGTGATTTGCGTATTGCGTGCTATGATAAATTTCTTAAATGAATTAATACTTAAAAATGACCTTAATAATTGTCTATTGCTTATGAGTGGTCATTAACTTAGTTTGAGGGCTGATAACCTTACTAAGTGGTGTCGGTATGGTAGTTAGGCCCTTAGTTATCACTGGGGTTCTCATATATCTTATAAATGTGGACCTCATTATTTGTAAATATTAAAATAACATGTAAATATCATACTTTATAGATTTTGAGCATAAAAAAAGGACTTTTGATTAAAGAATTTTAAGTGGAAACCATTGATTTATAAGATAGGCCCCCTAGATTTTTCTGGTGTAAAACTAATTTCAACGGTATCAAGATAACTACCTAGATCTGAGAGAAGTAGTTAGTATGGTTTACGACTATGGGTATGATTAAGCTGAAATTATATTATGGAATGAGATAGGTAGGGACATGTAACGACTATGACCCATAGAAAAGGCCGTTACTTGTAGATGTAGAGATATAAGTATTCAAACTACCTTATTAACCCATTAAGCAGTTGCTACTACTCGGGAACCCCAAGTTCTAGCATGTTGCTGTAGCGTTAGTGCTTCATTATTGTTTGTTGTACTTTAATTTAAAGATATAAATTGTTGGTTGTTGTATTGTACTTAGAATAGGTGCATGTGCCCATATCATGTATGCTTGTATTGCTGTCGTACTAGGCTTTGGCTCATTCATTTCTTTTTCAGTTGCTAATAACTTCAATGATGATACTTATGATTATATAGTGTATGGCATGGATTTCAAGGAGTTACTCGACAAGTGGGGCAACTAGGATCGCTGGACTTATTTTGTCTTATCTAAGATTTGATCATAAACTTATATTTTGATGAAGGCCTATCTGTGAGCCCATGGTTTTATAATGACATACTCCATACTCTTATTTTGAGATATCTGATGGTATGGTACTTATTATATGTATTGATCTACTCATGGTAGTAGCCTTTGAAAATCTTTTGCAGAAGTTTATATTATTCTATTGTAAATCCAGCTATTTTCAAAATTTAATTTAATGATTTTAAAATCTAAAATTTGTTTAACAACGATAACAATAAACTATAAATTAGGCTAAACTCGTCTTTTAAAGAGATAAGGTTAGCACTATCATATCCCTACCCCCCTTGAATTTCATATTTTACTCTTATTACATTACTTAATAGAAACAATTGTAACTGTCATAATCGTTTCATATTTCATTCTCTATTACATTAGTCAATAGAAACAATTGTAACATGTTATAATCGTGTACAATCAGCTATATAAATCATAATCCACCACAGAGAAATAACTTTGAAACAACATTATCCAATCAACCCTAATCCATCCAATCACAGCGGTATTCCAAAACCCTTCATAACCAACATAAGGGAAGAACTCATAAAACATAATATGAAAATAGTTGCAATATTGTTCAATTAATTACATCAAATGTATATACAATAATACATACCATCATCGTAAAACATAAATATAAATGAAATATATTCTAATCCTGCATGCTTTGTCTCTCTTGTCTCTACCTGATAAAAGTATGAAGGAATGGCATATGTTGATGCAGACTTTATTGGGGATGCTCCATAGATGGATCAACTTGTGTGAGTGTGGCATCCCCATCCCATCCCACGACCAACATTGCACTGGTGAAATGAGATAAGGTCTGTATCCACCTAGATGAGTCCTTTTCTTGTATCATATGGTGGTGACAGTTACCTCTTATGTAGAGCTCTCGAGGTATGAACAAGATATAAGATGTTTGGCATCAAGGTATCTAGTGGATGAGCATATGATGATGATGATGGACCAAATAAATCATGCTGAATATGTGAAGGGCCAAGCCCATCATGGTGTACATGCGGGGGTAAAGACCTGTCTCTGACATCTACAGCTTTATATCGGCTTCGCCTTCGCTCCTTATTCAGTCCCCACCCACGCCCCTCCCTATATGGTTTACCTTATCTACTACCACTGCGATAAGCAGTTTATGCTTATATTTTCCATACAAGAAGGTACCATTAATTGTGATCATGGATCTGTAAAGAATTAACATATATAAATTAGTTCATTGCTAACAAGCTTTCATAACTAAATTCAATCACGTGTCAAGAACATACTTGCAATGCTGAAACGCTTTAGTGCATGGACTAAATGTCCAAAAGAGCTTGTTAAGGAAGACATGTTTTGCAGTATTTGATTTAATAATTCTCCATTCAAACTTTGTTCTTGGATTTGCTTCTGCTATCGCATTAAGTAGATGCGAGAGCTCCACATATGAATCCTCCTGACTTCCATACACCTGCTCAATAGCTTTTCACTTCGCCTCACGAATTCTCTTAATGTGACCATTATACCTAAATTCTTTTAAGATAGTCAATTGGAGATTATTTTCCCTCACATCTAGAGAATTACGAATCTCCATTGTAATGCGCCTTGACATGCTGGTGGAGTCCAACTGAGAATGATCATTTTCAGTGATTTCATCTAAACATGTGTGGGATCCTTCATATTTGGTGATGTGAAACCACCCACCATGTTTCTTATAGCTACCTTTAAGTCTTCACTTACAACCTTTATTGTGGGTATCGGTGCACTTAATTCCCATGACTTTGGATCCGAGTCCAGCACCTTAAAATTGTAATGGTTTGATATGTGCTACATTTTGATAGCCCTTATAAGATGGTCTTTAGTGTAGAACTGCATCCTAACCTTGAATTCATCATTGAAGCTCCAATTTCTAACACTCATTTTCTACTCATCATCAAATGCAACATATACACTACCTACATTAGTAGTAAAAAAAGGTACTAGTATTGAGCTCCTACTGCATCAACATCTATAGGAGCCACGAAATGGTGCCAGTCATTACCTCTAAGTTATACATCGGTAGCAATTACTTGTTGAGATAAACCTGCCATATAATCTTTTTTATCATCATCATGGTCATCATTGGATTCAATTACTAATGAGTCTTGTACCGCACAGTCTCTTGACCACAACTCTAGTTAGGTGCACCCATCTCAAAGTTATTCATATGAACCTATGGGTCACTGTTGTCTGATTTAAAGTGGAGTTCGAATCTCCCAACCCTAAGCTGCCAAAATTTCCATCAATGCTATGGCGCCCACAGTGCCTTGTAGTAATTCTTTTTCAAATATCTGGACATATATAGCCACCGACCTTTTTGTGTACACCAACATCTCCTATGCAGCATTATCATCGGTCACTGGAATAATATCATATCATATCATAGCATAGCATTCTATCTCCAATAACTATCCTATGATACAACTCAACCCGATGTGCACACTTATTTACCTTAAGTCTATTGCAAATGGTATCAAGTATTTGCTCATACATAGAGTTCCCTTCTACAATGTTACCATGAGAATATCATATAAAGTTGGCCTTATCTATTTCCCCACTTACCCTACAGCTCATAAAACATAGGTTGAATTCATGAAATATGATCATAACTTATGAATTGCACTCCCCAATATCGAACACATTTATGATGCCATCATATCTATCCCATGTCTTATCAAAATATTTCATTGAAGTGAGTTCTAACATCACTAAACATGATCAAGGTGTAAGACATATAATGATACATGATTTCACAATTTGATTCACAAATTATAAAAGTATATAGTAACATCAACATTACATCATATAATGTCCACAACGCATCATCAGTAACACATACAATAAAGATCAAAATTGCATTACCACTCCACAATACAACTCATGTGACAAATAACATACAATGTACTTCAACATATGAAAAAAAAAATCAACAATATATAAAACACCCAAAATTCTACATTGCAACATCAAAAAACGTGAAAAAATTAAGTGAAAATATCAAGAAGCTTACTTTTCGAGTTTAGATTTCCACGTATCCTTGTCGATTTTTGGATGAATTGGTTGATTGTTGCATGAATTGATGATTGATCCAACGCCTGGTGATCAAAATTAACAAACAAAATGAGCAAAAATGATTAAAATCAGAGCTTCAATGGACGAAATTAGGGTTAGGGTTAATTCAAAGTAGGTAATTTAGGGGAAAACTTGGGGCATTCGAATGGGGAAGAACAAGAATAGGAACAAGGTCATATGGTCATTAATCTCATCTCTTGTAATAAGTTGTCGATCGCGTTTCTTCAAGAGACGAAGAGACGGAGAGACGAGATCATATTGCTTAAATATGAGATTATTTTAATTTCGGTAGTATTTTTGTAATTTTTTAAAATTAAATATTATTTTCCTTTTTCCCAATTTGGAGTCAATCATTATGTATTAGGGCTACAAACAAGCCAAGCCGAGCCGAGCCAAGTTTTTAAAGACTTGAGCTTGGCTCATTTAAAATTTAGTAAGCTTGAGCTCAAGCTAGCTTTTTAACGAGTTTGAAATTGAGATTTAGGCTCAGTTTGTTTAGCTAAATAAGCTTAATTTTGAGGTCAAACTCGGCTCGTTTATAAAACTAGCTCGAGTTGAATCGAGCTTTTTATCAAGCTTAACGAACTTTTATCGAGCTTGAAATTTGTGTCCTAGCTTGACTCATTTAAATAGCCTATTTTTCATTATTTAAAACCTAAATTATAATATATAAATATTGTTATAATATATAAACACACATAATTATTAAATAGAAATTAGTTTTTATTACTTTTATTATATACTTATATATAAAATTTATAAATCTGCTAATAAGTTTATTAATAATCTTGTTAATGAGTTTAATTATAAACTTATTTACGGATCTAAACACATTTATCCACGAGCTAACTCACTAACCAAAATTAAAACTTGAGCCCGGCTCGTTTGGCCTTCGGACTCAGCTGGCTCGACTTCCGTTTTAAAAAAGCAAAGCCTTAAGCGAAACTGCCTTCGGTGGAGTAAAAATTTATTAAATAGGGAAAGCAAAGAGCCAAGATCCCCAAGAACAAAATACCGCAGCACCTAGTCCAGGCGGGGCAGCTTAGAGGAGACAAGACACCACACCACACCACACGACGCCCAGCGGTCGGAGATGAGTCTCTTACATAAGATTCCCTTGTCTGGATTATCTCCGAACCCGTTTTTGTTTCTTTTTCTGTTTCTAGTAAGCTCGGTCAATGTTGGATCGCGTTCTATTCTTCCAGCCGTTACTGACAACAACCAGAAAGCCGCCGTCAGCGATTACGGCGTTGAGTTGAACGCAACCACTTTCGATGCCGCTCTTAGAGACACTCCTGCCACCTACGCTGTCGTCGAATTTTTCGCCCACTGGTATTCCTACTCTTTCGGCTTCTTATTTATTTATTTATTTTATTTTTCTATGTCGCGATGCTATCGTAAATATTTTTACTTTCTCTTTACTGCAAAGTCAGATCGTTTATTTGTTTAATGTTTACTTTAAAGTTTGAAGATCGTGTGTTTTGAAATGAAGTAGATACTTTTAATGAGACAGGAAAGCGAATCACTATGCATTGGGCTGACATTGTATAATCCGATCAGTTTATATCATTAGCCAAAAAACTAACTGAAGTGAACGAGTGTTAGCCTGAGGAGTTATGCTGGCTGTGGATATGTTATTATGTTTGGGGTTCTGTAAATTTTGGTTCTTGCATGAATTGCTTCCGGATTTGTTAACATTTCCTAGGCCGAGTTCTTGATTCCAGCCAGTAGATGCACAGTTTTTAACTGTATAAATCGTTGGTCTATGGTGATAAGTGAATACTCTGGCTGTAGGCTGAAACAGATTACTGATTATAACAGATATTTTCCAATAGGAGTTTAAACCAACACGTGCGTTGCTTTATTAGCTGTTATCTTAATAAAAGATTCCATTGTGTTCCTAATACTTTGCTCCCTTGAGATTACAAGACTATTGCTTTAGACTTAAAGGTTGGCTTAGTGGTTAAGGCTCTAAAAACTCTTATGATAACTTGCATGAGGGCTTGAGTTCAAATCTCACTAAAAATACTTATTGGAGGAACCTACATAGTGAAGCTATATAAACTGATGTGTGGATCTTATAGGGTGGTTCATGTGCTTGGAGGTAACCAGTTATATTGCAGCTGTGTGCCCCTTTATTTCCCCGACTCCCAATGCCAATAAAAAGAAAAAAGTTTATTGTTTTAGTCTTAGAGGGAAATTGAAGTCTCTTTATTGCAATTGCATGGTGAACGACAACTTATCAATCCTTTATCTCATGGGACAATCCATATCTATGTTCTCCAAATATGGTAAATTGAAGATTACTGCTCTTTCCCTCTCTGGTCGTATTGAGAGGCACATACACATAATGGATGGTAATGCTATGGTTTGCTTAGTAAGGTAGATGCCTAATGTATTAAGGGTGTGGTGTTTTGTATATTGATTCTACGTGTGTGGGTAGGAAGTAAGTTTGAGTTTGTTTGCTTTTTGTAAAAGATTTTCCTTTTGCTTTTGAATAGTTGCTAAAGTTTTGTGTGCTTATAGTTTGATATTATAGTGGTAATTAAGAGAAATAATGGCAGTCGACAGCAGATGGTGTTGGGAGGTCATAGTGTGTGTTAGTGGCCAATGGTGTAGTTGATGTCTATGTAGAAAACTGATTAATGTATTTCATCTTTGAAAATCTGGAGAATACCTTTTGAGGAAAAAAAAATGAAGATTTTTGCATTTTAGTGGTGATGATGAGATGCGAGAAGTGATTTTTACTGCTGCTATCATGCTTCTGCGTTCTGTTAGTATCTATATGATTTCCTTATTTCATGAGTTATATACTAATGATAGTTCTGAAAGTATTCTTGTTGACCTTTGAATCTTTTTTTCTTGTAATTGATTCTTTTGCAGGTGTCCTGCTTGTAGAAACTATAAGGTAAGGCATGCTATATCTCATGGCTGATATCTCAGATGAATTTGATTTTATAATGATTCTGGTGCTTTTTCATCTTTATTCTGCAGCCTCAATATGAGAAGGTTGCAAAGCTTTTTAATGGGCCTGATGCAGTGCATCCCGGGATTATATTGATGACAAGGGTCGATTGTGCTCTCAAGGTACTTAGTGGTTTCATGGTAGAGCTATTAGATTCTTAATTGATCCAATCGGGATAGCATTAACATTAGCATAAAGATATAGCATTCTGATGTTGCAAACATTATATGGAGATTTTATTAGCTTTGCTATAAACTGAATAACTTATTTCCCAATTGCAACGTGGTTTTTACTGCACATTGTATAAAATTAGTGAGCTGCCTCATTATTACTCTACATATGCCTCCCATGTTAACATCATAGTTGATGAATTGTAAATTATTTGTTTCAAGGATAACTCGATAACCGTGTTTTAAAGCATCCATTGGTAAGCTGGGCTTTTTTTAATCAGTGGCTGACATGATTTAGCATCTTTTTCCTGGAGTTGATTTAATTGATTTTGTTTTTATTCATCTTTGAAATCAAACAATCTTACAATTTCATGTTAAGGAATTCAAACTGTTAATTCTGAATACTTGTAACTTCAGTTTAGTCGAGTTAAAGAGGTTGGCAAAGGCTCCCTCAATATGCATGGTACTGGCATTTGGTGTATGTTGATGCAAGGCAATTATATATAGATTTTTATATATACATGCTTTAAGGCCTATTAATAATAGCAACTGTGTTTTGTATAAGTTGGAAGTGTATTTGGATAATCCTAATTCTTCAATTAGACTGGTGTTGGGGACTGTTGTATTGTATGATGAGATATAATTAACACCATGCATAGTTCACTTACAGCAAAATTATGAGTCTGTTTACATGGTCTCTTACCATCCTGTCTAAGAATTTTATGTTTTGCCTCTCAGTGTTTATTCCTTGTTTGCCAGTACAGGTAAATAATAAATTGTGTGATAAGTTTTCCGTTGGTCATTATCCTATGCTCTTTTGGGGGCCTTCGTCCAAATTCGTAGGGGCTGGCTGGGAACCAAAACAAGAGAAAAGTGATATACGTGCAATTGATGATGGACGGACAGCTGAAAGATTGCTCAATTGGATTAACAAGCAAATAGGCAGGTATGAAGTTTCTCCACCATTTTGTTACACTGATGTTATTATTCTTGCTGCATGCTGCAACCAGTTCCTGCAAAGAACATCTTTCAACACTTACACTGCTATGGGGCTTTCTGGAATCGGGCACCTGCATTTGCAGCCTAAACATGGTTTTGAAGCAAAAATATGATAACTAGTTCTTAGATCAATTGGTTTTGGATATAAATCTGACATGGTATCGAAGTGGGATGCCTATGTTCAATTCTATGTACTGTGACTACTGTCAGCTGACTTCATATTTAAATTTTCCAAATGATAATGTCAGTCAATATTTATCCCTCTGAGGGAAATGTACATCCATAAGGGGGATTGGGCTTTATTGGTGTAACACCTAAATTTACTATATTAATCTTATTTTCATGAGATTAGGATTACCACTTTAACCCCAAATATACCACATCTGAACTTGTATGCCCCCTAGTTCTCCATTGTATATTTCTTTCTTTCTTTCTCCCTTTTTTTTTTTTTAAATTTTTGAAGAGGGGAGGTGGGGGTGGGGTGGATGGGTTTTGGGCTTGGTGTTTGCATAAGAAGTTATTTCAACGATATCATTTTTGTATCAAATTTTGGAACACAATAAACAGTTTTCATTTATGCACTTGTATTGCAAGTGTGCCTTACATTAGAATATAAAAACAGCCATCTCGAACAAAATGCTAGATGTCAAAAATGGATACTGCACTACATCTGCAATAGAGGAAGTTACATTCCATGTTTTGACTATGCCACTGGAACAAGAAACTAGTGCAAAGCAAAGTTTAAGATGCTTTAGCTTTGGCCCAAGATTGTATATCTAGCCATGGCTTGAGTATTTCCATATCATGTATCTAGATGAGATGAGTTATGTTCTTGCCACGAAGAGTTGGATGCTGCAGCAAGTGCCTCATGTGCAGATTACTGCAGACTTGAATCTTGCATTAGCAAGGCGTCCATCAGTTGTTCCAGTGCATTGCTTGTATGTCGATGGGCAATTGAGGTCATTGATGAGTATGGTCTGGTCCTTCCAGGAGTATGAGTAGCTGTAAAAGAGGAGGCTATGGCCCTTGGAGAACTGTTGTACCGAAAGGCAAAATTGGGTAGTATCGTTTTGCCAATTTATCAAGAGTGTAAAGTTGCCAAACTAACCCAAATATACAGGAGTCTTAAGGTATAATTGTGTTGCATAAGATCTCCCTATCTCATATGTTATGACCCTATGATAGTTTGATAGCTTCAGTTGAATAGCTAGCCTTAATAGTTAAGCTTTTGTTTGTATTGTTAGTCCTTGTCCTTAGCTGGCCTAAAGAAGATCAGTTAGTAGGAAATATTAAGTTGTAGTTCTCTTCTCTTAGACAGCGAGAGTTTGAAGGAGATTTTACTCTCAGGGCTGTCAACTTTTGTTTCTTTCTGTTCTATCAATCAATAAAGTTTCCATCTCTTAGTCCTAATTCAATAAAAAGTTCTATCTTTACCCTAATTGAGAACCCTTGGTGTAACAATTGGCATTGTCTATGGTTGCATCTCGTTGGAGATGGCGTATTGATCTCTGCATTCTCTTTGACTTATGACCAATGGAATATGTTTCAATGCAGAAAAGTTACACATTTGTGATGACATCAAATACTTGATGGAGATTCTATTGAGCAAATACTAGTTTACTTTCCATTGGCAACCGAGGAAGGAGAATTTCTTCCAACTCACACTACTGAACCTTGTTAGCATATTAATTCTGGTCGTCATCATCATTTCAATTGGCATCAATGTTTCAATTTGTCTTCACTGGAAATCTCGTGGTGAATCTCGTCATGTTAGTTGCAATACAATTTTGTAATCACTTAATCCTTGCGACTGTGTTCGCACTAAAGTTCAAGCAAGATCTCATAGATCACATGCAGTATGATACAATCCTATCATATGTTTTTGTACTACACGTGTGGGTGAGTGTTGTAGGGTGGGGTGTTGAGTTTTAGAAAAGCCTATATAAGAGGGAAGGAAGTTAGTAGAAAGTTAGTGATTTTATTGAAGTAAGATAGAGAGAATGAGCAAGATTGCTCATGTGTGTTTTAGGATGAGCATGTTGCTTAGGGACCTTTTTCATTGAAGTTATTAGGGTTTACACTTTTTCTATGATAAATCAATTAAAAAAAATTTAGTTTTCATCTTTACAATTATTCTGGTTCATATTAATGTGGGCTGTTTGTGGGAAATTCTTGACAATTTTGTGGGAAACTCTTCGGTGATTTATTTTGACTTTGTGTTGTGAGTATGTCGACGGTTGCGACTTATTTCAGAGATTTTTGCCAGTGATATGAAATAATGGTGAAGCATTGTTCAAGAGTGAAGCAAACTGCAGTGTCTGTGCAATCGGTGCTTCATGACATCTTATTGGATTATTGGAAGAAACAACTTGAAGGCGAGCACCTAGGGTTTTTTTCCATCGAGAAACTGCTGTTACTGCAGACAGTTGATATTGATTTTTTGGGACTGGATGGTGTGGCTACTAATTGTCTGAAGGAAAGATCAAGAATCATTGACAGTCTTGCATCTACTTCCTATATGGAAGAATGGTGGGACTGTCGATGTGATTTATGGAGAGTTGAACAAATAAGATTTTAAGGTCACTAATGTTGATTCGTTTGCATCTATGAATAGTACAAGAGATCATGTGTGAGATTTAGGTTGCAACTTGCGATCTAGTTTGCCATACTGTTACATTTGTTGATGAAAATCTGGCAAGTTTTCTGAGGTGTTCGGTGACTTTTCTAGCAATCATCATGGCAAAGTGCATACAGATCTAGAAGTTGCTGATAAACTTCATGTCAAGCTGCCTCAATTCATCAAGTTAGTTGTTCTATTTTCTATTGTTCAATTGCAGGTTTTTGTCAGAGTTCAACGGGTTTTTGACATAATGCTCCAGAAAACAATGCTTCCATTAGCTCAAATGTTGTTGGCTGTAGTGACAAGGTATCTTTTACTGCTCATGTTGTCAGCTCTTCTAAATGCATAGGCAATAACGTACTCTCAGTTTGGACCAACAAAGAAGTGGTGGACAGCCTTTTGGGGCTTGGTTGTATGGAAAGGTGGCAGAGAAATCTCCAAAACGAAAGTGTCTCAAATTTGGTTTTGTCAAGCTGCAGCAGCCTTACTATTTCATCTAATTCTTCGTCGGCTTTTCTCTGTGCTCCTGCTTTCATCGTTTTAAGATTAGAAGGACATGCTTAACCTCGAATTTTGCTTGTGAGTGGCTTTCCATATAGTCAATGGCTGACTTTCCAGTGACTTTACCCAACTTCCTCACTACTGATCTTGCGGTTGTGCACTGGTGAGTGTGAGCAAAATACTTTCTCATTCACAAATTACTTTTAATATTGTTGGTGTTGGATAGCTGTAGCCGGTAGGTGTTTCTCTACTTGGTCCTTGAGGACAAGGACCTTCTTAGGGGGTGGTAATTGGTAAACCCTTTCATTTGTTTTTGTACTGTACATAGGGGTTAGTGTTGTAGGTGTGGAAGGGTGCTTGAGTTTTAGAAAAGTCTATCAATAGGGGAAGTTTGTGATTTTCATGAATTAAGATAGAGAGAATGACCAAGATTGCTTATGTGTGTGTTAGGATGAGTGTATTGCTCATGGACCTTCTTTGTTGAAGGTATTAGGGCTTGGTACTTTTTTTTGACAAGAAAACAATTAAAATATTTATTTTTCATCTTTAAAATTCTTCTGTTTCATATCACGGTACATGTTTGATATTGATCTGGTAGATCAACCGCGTGACATGATTGCCTGTTGAAATTAATGATAAAATACATTTTGGCAATTGCAGAGGTAAGTTATCAGGCGATTACTCGTTCAGTTGTCTTTTGTGGAAATTGCTGAGCAGGTGTTTAACACAAGCCCATCGCTGGAGTTTCTGTTGTATCTAGATTTGTCAGTAAGTTGATGTTAGTAGAGAACATAGTGGACTCCTTGCTGCTACAGTGCCTTTTTAATGGACATTTCTGAGCAATGTATTCGTTTGACTGCTACTTTAGTTTAGGTAGCTTTAGTCAAATAGTTAGCCTTAGTAGCTAAGCGTTTGTTTGTATTGCAGTCCTTGTCCTTTGCTGGCCTATAAATAGGCCTTAGGAGAGAAAAAGTTCAGATAGTGGGAAATATTCGTTTTTGTATTTTTATTCTCTTAGGGAGTGAGAGTTGGGAGCAGATTTTGCTCTTGGAGTTGCCAACTTTGCCAACTTTTGTTTCTTTATCTTCCATCAATCAATAAAGTTCCCATCTTTTAGTGCTAATTCAATAAGAAGTTAATGTCTTTACACTAGTTGAGAACCCTAGGTGTAACACCATATCACTTCGTTCCTCGGGGTTTCAGTTTGTTCAATATACTCTTGACAGTAAATATCTCATTAGCCATGGCTATAAGTATTGGATTATCACTCTTAGGTGGAACTGGCTTCAACTGTGGTGTATCTACTGCCCTCTAGAAAGTCTTCCTAGGAAGTGTCCATGGATCCCCTTTGATGATTGAGCACTGTCTAGTCCTACATGGGAATCTCAAGGTCAAGGATGCTATGAGGTAGGGGACTGGATGGTAGCCAAAAACCATACCCAAACATATCTTATTGTCATTGCTTACTTCCCATTAAAAATGTTGTTTGCTAGGTCCTAAGATTTAGTAACTTATTCCAGCTTCAAGAGCAGGTTACTGAAGACTCCAAATCTAGAAATTCATACCTTCAACAAATTAGATGTATTATTCTGGCCAATGTTCTTTTCCCTTGGTGCCTTCTTTATCCTGGTACCATATCTATTTAAGTTGTGCTGCATATTGTGGTATCATTTGGTCCTATGCAGAAAGTAAAGAAAAAGATTGTATACAGATATTAAATCTCTTACTTTTAATTTGGTACTGTTATTAATTAATTTTGTACTTGTAAGGATCCAATGGGGGCAAAACTTAATGTTACTTTCTGTACATGGTTAAGGTTTATTTCCATATCATAATACAATCATGGATCATTGGGATTAAGACAGGATTTGAATGTTAGACTGTCAATGTAATTTAACTCTATATCTGATTCAAATTATACTGGATAGCCTGCCATCCTGGGAGGGGGGAGAATTGTAATCATAAATTGAAATCTTGTAGTGTGTATTATAAGGCCAATGGTCTCATGGCTCAGCGATATGGTTCTAGAAGCTCAAAATGGTGGAAGGGCTTTGATTTTCTCTTCCACCTCTCCTACCAGTTGACAGAAATTTGAACAAAGATCGAGTATCCTATGGGAGCTCTCAAGTTAAAATTTCTTGGTTCATTCACTTCAGGTGGCAAGGTCACAATCGAACTTTGCCCATTTTACTATGTCATTATGTAATCTATAAATGAAAATAACTCATCTTACTGGATTCAGGGACAAAATTAGACAGATATGTTGAACATCAACTATATTCTTGCAAGAATCCATCCATGTATTAAAGAAGGTTATGTCATACTCCCGAGTTAGAAATTATACAACGCAACTCTTCATGGTTGTGTGAATACAGACACTGAAATTAATGGGCTCCCAGGATAATCTAAGTGACGAAATAAGATCCATGATACTTTGACATTATTAAAGGGTATTCATACTAAGGCAGTCTGTTCATAACGTCTAAAAGTTGCATTATTACAGTAGTCCATGATATCCTTTTGAATGATAATTGTAGCAGCAGGTTTTGATGGTATTGGTCACCATCCTTTTTCTGATTCTTATACATAGACTATGATGGCTCATCTGTTTAACTCGAGCATACTTACATTATATCTCTAGCAAAAGAAGGATTAAGTTATGTTTACTGTGGAAAGGATGGTCTTATTTCATTAAGAGGGAGGGAGTGTTGGCCAAGCATCTGCATATGAGCTGCTCAACCATCAAGCAGCTAAACTTATCATAGATGTTTTCTGGTTGATTAATTACTCTTTCTTTTTAAATGTTGAAACTGCTCTGCATAATGAGCTGGCACTCTTTTTTAACATTTATATGTTTCATCCCTGTGCCAGCTTAGCTACTTTATTTGGAAAGACATGTTGAAAACCTATTTATCAATTATAAATTACAAGTGGAACCACTGATAATTAACATGAATCAGATCTGTTGCCACAAGTACTATGGTGTAGTTACTGGAAGGAACTGAAAGCATACCAGTGGGTGTCAGTGCGTGGAATATATAGAAAGTGCTTGCTTTTATTTATTGTACATATCTTAGTCAATGTGATATGAAGGATTGCTACTGCTTGCTATGCCTTATGGCTGCATATTTTTTACAGCTTCTGATGTCTGCTTGTCTTTTTCCTGTGCAGTTCATACAGTTTGGATGATGAAAAATTTGAGAATGATCATCTCCCATCCAATGCAACAGACCCTGAGCAGGTGGTCCAAGTAATGTGCTCCTCATAGTTATTCTTTAAAAGTTTCTATAAATTCCATTTAATCTGGTATATTTGACTTGTGAAAGATTGCTCGTGCTGTATATGATGTTGAAGAGGCCACAAGCACTGCCTTCAACATCATTTTTGAACACAAGGTAGAACTTAGTTGGTCTGTTGTGAATGTCTATTGTTTTCCTGGATGCGGCATGTCATCTTGTAAACATTTCGGATTTTGCAGATGATCAAGTCAGACACTCGTGCTTCACTCATAAAATTTCTGCAGCTTCTGGTGGCACATCACCCCTCTCTCAGGTTGGAGGATGTTTTTCCCTATATGACAATGGCTTCATCAGTTGCTGCTTAAACTCCAGTCTAACCTTTAAGTTGTTTGCTATAGGTGCCGAAAGGGAAGTGCAGATATACTTGTGAACTTCTATGATTTATGCCCTTCAGATATGTTGTTGAATAACAATGATGGTACCAATTGCAATGGAAAAGGTACTCTTGACAATGTCCAGATTTGTGGTAAAGAAGTTCCTCGTGGATATTGGGTGAGCTCTTTCCCATATTTTTTATTTTGTTTGTTTAGTGAGATTGAGAATTTAAGACCCATAACCTAGTTGCATGATGAAGAAAACTAGATGTTTGTTGAAATTTACATTTTTCAAGATAATCTCTGCGGTTTAACCAAAAAATAGAAAACAGTCTCTAAAACAGATATGGAGATCTTTAAAATGCATCTAAAATAATGATGTTATTTTGAGTGAATCATAGGATGAATACGGATAAGCTGATAATGGAAACTATTATCTTCCCTTTCTCTTTACATCTGTTGTAAATAGTACATATGCATTTATCCATCTATGTAGTCTTAATCCGTATAATGATGCTGTTTTGAGTGAATCATAGGATGAATACGAATAAACTGATATCTCTTTTCATCTGTAGTATAGGACATACATATTTATTCCCACCTGTGTAATCTTAATCTGTATATTTACCATGCTGATAACTCTCAATTTTTCATTATCCAAAGGTTTGGTATCTTTTTTTTTTTGACAAGCCAGCCATAATTAATTGTTATTTACAGATTAAATACATGTGAAATGGTAATCTTGCCAAATATGTTGCTATTGCAAGAGTTGAGAAAAATATTCTTTGCAGCTTATATAGTATAACATTTCTCTCTCTCTCTCTGTTTTTTTTTTTTTTTTTTTAAGTCACTAAGATGTATGTTAAATACAATCAAGTAGCTTACATGATGTGTGTCCTTACAAAGGGCCAATAGGATATACTGAAAGAAAATGCACATGCAGGTACCTACACATAATCCATAAGTAATCTTATTGAAGTCCTAACTCATAAGGTGTGTGGCTGGATGGTCTATTGTGAGAGTAATCCAAATTCTTCATGGTGTAACACCAAAAACCTTTGGTGGAAAGAATGATTTTTCAGTCATGATTTCTTTCTTTTATTTATTTATTTATTTATTTTCAAGTGTGTATATTTGTAGTAGGATATGTAAGAGGGAATATATGTGACACATATCATGTTTTATGTGTGCAAACTTTCGACATTCAAAAATTAATTTGTTTGTATGTGCATATCATGTAAGAGGGGATATATCAGATGCATATTATGTTTTACGAGTGCAGGCTTTTGATATTGAGGAGTCATTTTGTCTGCACTCTGCATGTGCATAAGGAATTTTATTAGATAACTACTATGTATTTTAACATGTATGATTAGCTGCAGATGTTCCGATCAAACTAGAAACCCTATAAATGTCTGTGGTATGCCTTTTGTAGTATATCACAACATTTGTAGTGAATATTTTAATATGCAATTATTAAGCTTCACAAGTGTTTGAATTTGTACTATCTATTGTCCATATTATTTTATGTATGCATCAGAATCAAGTTTGTCGTGTAATTTTTCAACTTATGAGACTTAATTATGTGGCAACATATTTTCTTTATAAGCACCTGCAATCTTGGCTAGTTGTTACACCACACCGGTTGTACAATAGGAGATCAACACCTTTTACATTAACAACACAAATAGAGCAGTGTAAACTTGGTGAGCAGTTCCAATCTGTGAGTCTTATGGTTAGGGGAAAAGGACAGCTAGATTCACCTTACTCATGTAATTATGATTTCATTGCCACTATTGAGAACTATAAAAGGTGGAAAATGAAAAAATCCATGATTATTACCTGGTTAATAAACTCGATGGAGCCACATGTTCGACACACATTCTGTTAAGGAAAGAACTAAGGAGATACGGGAGATGGTCTGGGAATTTAACTTTGATTTTAACACACATCCTAATGTTCTATGATTTGAGTTTTGTTGCTTAGACTCTTTGCTTGATGTAATTAACGATTGAGCCACTGATTGAGGAGACATAAGTTATACCAGGCCCAAGAAGTAGTCGACAAAGCAGTCAAGACTTGGAGCAACTCAATTGTGGCATGTAAGGAAAGCCTTTTTGAATGACTATGGAGAAGCAACTGAGCAGATCTTCCATGAAGCAACCTTTGACCAATTGGCCATGTGAGAGAACCAATCCGGCAAGTGGATGCGTGAAACATTGAATGTTAAGATGATAATTAGTAGTTTTACACATCCATACAAATAGGTCATCTCATCCATCTAACCAGGTCCCTGAACTGGCATTTTGATTATAAAACTGATATTTTTTATGCCATCTAGATGTCTAGGATTTATTTTTAGGAGTCATTTTGTGAACTTCAATCATCATTGTCTCTCATAATTTTTATGTAATGAAGAGCTCTATCATGAGTCTTGAAGGTTATTGACTTGTCCCTCTTAAGTAAGTCCCTAGGTTCTTATCAATCCATTTTGATTGTGGCAAACTCATCATTGGACTTCCTTGGTGATATTGAATCCTTTTAAATCTGAAGTTTTTTAGTATTTGTGAATTGTTTAAATACCCATTTTAATTCAAACCTAGTTTTTATGTGAATCTAATGCAATATCTCTAGTTCATTTACTTCCATATCCCTTTTTTATTGCTTCAAACACTTGAGTGCATAGAAGTATTACAAGCTTCAGCTTGTTCCTTTGTTTGAGCACCATCCACTGGTGAGCACGTTTTGAGCTTCTTGCATTACTTAAAATCATTATTTTTCCTTGTTGTACCTGTGTCAGACACTTAAAAGTTCACCCATTTTCAAAGGGTTCAAATGGGTATTGCAAGGGAAGGTGAAGATTCTGGGTAGCAAAGTTCTATAATGCCTCAATCTCAGGGAAGACTTAAAGTGGAGAGAGTCATTGGGATTTTTCCTACATTAAGTAGTCCTAGGATGCCAAATGATCCATCCTTGGATGTTCCAAATACAAATGTTCAGAGTCAGTTCTCAAACCCTAACACAAGTGTGCAAAATCAGTCCTTTGATCTTGCTCCTCATGAAAAAAAAATGCTACCCAAAGTTTTGACTCTCTCGAGTATTCAAGAGATAGCCCACTTATCATCCTTGAATGCTGATCCTATGAATACTGATGGGAAAGGAGTGGCTGTTAATTAAGCTACCTATATGGAAGAAAGCTGTAGGGTGAAAATGGGTATCTGTTGTGAAGTATAAAGCTGATGGATGTTTAGAAAGATATATCTCAAAGGGTATAAGTCAATCTATAGGATGATTATGTCGGGACAGTTGCACATGTGTGCAAGCTCTATTTGGGTGCTTTTGCTCTTTGGATACTAGTCTAGCTTGGCTGGTTCATCAGGTCACATGAAATATGCATTCTTGAATGGAGAATTTGAAGAGATATACATGCAGCCTACATCAAGGTTTGAATATAAAGGGGAGATGAGTTATTTGTATGAATTAAACTTATTGCTATATGCTCTAAGACAATAACCAAGAGTTGTGGCTTAAGTAATTCTGTAGCATGCTGCCATTAGGATATTATGAAGGACAAACTGACTTTCTTTATGATGTAAGAGTGAGAAAAGTTAGACTTGTAGTGTATGTTAAAATGATATCATGTTGCAGGTGATGGCACAGCTGAGATTGATAACCTGAAGGTGATCATGTCTCAATTTGTAGTAAAAGTGCTTGGTGAGTTGAAATGCTTTCTGAGTATGGAACACAGCAAGACTGGCTTTTTGTATTTTACAAAGGAAATACATCCTTGACTTGCTTGAGGTAACTGGGAAGTTAGGGTGGAAGTCAGCCAATAAACCATTACTACCAAACTGGAAAAACAAAGAGGTTAGGACTGATCACGAAGTTAAAAGCTACAAATATAAACATCTAGAAAGGCCAACCTATCTATCTTTGACACCAGTCAACTCTCTGCTCTACTTGTGTTGTTGGCTAAGCAATTTATGCTTCAACAAAAGTTTATTCGGATGTCAATCATATCTAGAAGTACTTGAAGGAAACACAGCTGGATTATTGTTTTTCAAGAAGACCGATGATTGATACATTAGGGTTTGTGCACGTAGCGTTGCTGGTGATTGTGTCGAATTGAAAATTTACCTCTGGCTATAGTACAAATGATGGGGTAATATGGTGACATGGAGAAGTGAAAAGCAAAACATGATAACTAGTAGAAGTGCCAAGGATGACATTGGGTCATAGCTCCGGGTACTTGAAGTAATTAGGCTAAGGTTTATGGCGGATATGTTCACTGCACCAATTACTACTCATATTTATACATATAGCAAGTCAGCCATTGGTGTAGAGAGGCATCTTATCTAACATGATCGCATGAAGCACATGTGGATTGAGAGGAACTTCACAAGGACAGAATTAGGAGATGGCGGGATCAATTGAATTTATACTTAGAAGATTGCAAGGAGCTGATGTTCTAATTATGTCTCCATCAAAGTTGGTATCAGATTGGATATTTAAGTGAGGAATGAGTAATATTCCTTCATTTGAGGGGGAGTGTTGGAAAGAATAGATATTTCTGATAAGGATTTTTGTTAGTGATAATATATGTTGTTTGCTAGTTTATTAGAAATGTCAATATATCTGTTAGGATTCGTAGGAGAGGATTTGGGATGTCTGTCCCACACCACCCCCCACCCACCCCCACCCACCCCCTCCCCCCCAAAAAAAAAAAAAAAAAAAACTTGACATTATCTTGTAACCTGTACACACATTATTTACATGTTTAATCCAAAATTTCTATCATCTTTAAGAATGAATCGAGGGGCATTGACAGTGTTTGTGGTTGTCAATTCATAGTAGCAAGTATGTATAGGTCTTCTTTTTTCACCTCATGTCAATTTTCATGACATTGTATATCTGTGTACTTGCATAATGAATTAATTTTCAGTGTTTAGAGAAGGAAATTATGGAGATGTTTCTAAATTCTTCTCATTACTTAAGTTGGTATGCTTGTAAAAGAAAACCAAGCATGTGTACCCACCTGCCATTTTTAGTATGTTATTTTTCTCCCCTATATACAATGCAGTTGTTTAGACCAGGAAATGGGAGTCTCCTACCCAAACCTACAAAAGTTTTTAACCCTTGGTTTGGCTCCTGTAGTAGTGGGGGAGGACAAACCCTATCTATATTTTCCCTGGTGGCAGGAGGAAAAAACATTAAAGCTCGAGGTCCAATATGGATTATATGGCTGTGGAACACAGAATCTGCAAAATTCCATTCCTGGTTCTGGGTAGTTTTTTTATTTGATTTCTGTGTTTCTTCTCAATAGCTTCATGGACATCATCTATGACTTCCAAGATAGATTCTTCAAAAGAAAAAAAAAAAAAATTGCTGGCATAGATTCATGACTTGGGGTGACTTTCAGAAACCCTATTGTGGAGTTGTCGGACAGTGTGCCTAATTTGGAAAGGGAAAAGAGGTGCTGCTTTTTATTTTAACTGCACTTGAGGAATTTTTCTCGTGCCAGCTGATGAGGCCTGGGCATATACCTAGCCTGGTATTGGCCAAGTTGCAATACTAATTGGTTATTTTAGACTAGCTGAAGCGGGTGGAACTTGGTATTAGGGTCCAGAAAACTGCTTTTTAAGGCCTTAGACTAATTACACGTTGATAATGCATCTGGTGTGTGGCGGTTGTGGTGTATATAAGGTGAGTTGGCTATATGGTCTCTGGTTAGATACTCTTATAGCCATATTGATTGTGTAAGTGATGAGCTGGCATTGTGTGCATGTAGGTCAGGTGCTGGCATATAAGTGTAATGCGTGTATGTATGCTCTCAGAGGTATGGTAAGAGGTGTTTGGAGGAGGGATGATCAGTTTAAAAGGTGGGTTGGGGAACATGATGACTTGTTGGGGATTAGGGTGGTGTTAGGAAGATGGGTGGTTGGGATGGTAGGTTCAATGATATTTATTCAAGGGACCCCTTTTTCAGTTGCATGCAATGAACCAATTGAAGCCCAATAATGGTTTAGCATAGAATCTATTTTATTCACACAAAAAAGGCATACAATTATTTTTGGAGGACCTTTATAACATCTAAGAAAACCTTGAGCTGCCAAGTGCGTTGCCTTCGATGTAGCCTATTATGGAAACATAATTGTGGTGGCCACCTAGGGGGAACTCCTTGGTCAGATATAGGTGGTGGGGAAGGGTTGAAATTCTAAGGAGAGATCTTTTTCTAGTTCAACATGCTGCCAAAATTGGCCTAAATAGAGGTACCCTTACAGATTTACACATCAACAGTTTATTTTTATTTTTTATTTATTTATTTTTTTGTGTGTATGTGTGTGGTTGGGGTGCATGCAGGTGCAGCAATAGTTGAATTCATGAACCTTTAATTTAAAATCGATCTTAATGCTTGTATTTGTTTCTAGATTCACTATGACTGACAGATGTTTAATTTGTGTATTTGAATACCAATACGCATGAACCTTCTTGTGTCCTTCCATAAAGGGGATTACTATTCAACTGCAACTGAAGCTCTTTCCCAGTGAGCTCTGGCTAAGCACAATTTTTGTTCCAATTTCTCAATTTTTAAAACTTAATCATGTTACAATTATGCATAGGATTGTGCCCGATATCTAAACATATATCATGCTATGTCCTTCATATATTTTGTCAAATATTCGTAGTCGTATGAACTTTTTCTTTTGTATGGCTCTTCTCTAACTCTTCAAACTTCAATTGTGAAATTTAAGTGCTTCATTGGACAACTATGCAGATGTTTTGCCGTGGCAGCAGGAATGATACCAGAGGATTTAGGTAAACTTCCTGTTAACCCACATGTAGCTTATTTGTGCTGTTTTCTTGAGCTGAATGCTTAGTACGTGAAAGCAGTATTCACTGTTCAGTTCTTTCTTGTTGATTGGTTATATTACCAGATAATATAAATGGATAGTCCTATACTTTGTTTTTCAAGGATTTATATTTTGGTGGTAGTACACATTTCCTACAGTTAGAAAATCTTTGGGGTTTTGCATAATCTTGATGTGCTATTTGTAAAGTAATACATTCTTTAATTTCCCAGTGTTGTTCTCCTGCGGTTGGTAATATTTAGAGTTAGTATTGGAAGAACTTTCCCTCTGCTTTTATCACGAAACAAATCTGCAGTTGTTCTGCCTGTTTATTGTATTAACATCTGAGCATATCTCCCGTGCCATTGTTGGCTGTCTTCTGGTAAGAGCTTTTAGCTGGCTTTTGTAATATTTATACCTTGAGATGAAGCCTATGGATTTAGTTACAAGAATTAGCGTCTAAAATTCCACTTGTCTAACATCACTGGGACACAAACTGGAATTGTTTGACAGATTTTGGTATGAGTTGTGTTTGTATTATGCTTAGACAAAGCCATGTCTGCAAAATATGGGCTGATGGGCAAACCTTTAAAAAAAGGTTAAGAAACCCAATTGAACGTATGAAAAGATGTTTGTCCGAAATTGTGCTTATCCTTCTTTGTGGGTATTTCTATTTTTTCACTGTTCTTACCACCATTTATAGTTCTTTCTTAACATGTCTCTTCTACCTTTTGTAATTTGACTTTGATCATAATACTTTACTTTATCAAGGCCATGGGTCCCTCTCTATTTTTATTATTTTTTTTAAATTTTTTATTTTACAGCTGTGGCCTCTGGGTTTTACTTCATTCATTATCAGTGAGGGTTGAGGATGGAGAAAGTCAGGTCGCATTTACAACAATATGTGACTTCATCCATAACTTTTTTATCTGTGAGGAGTGCCGGCAACATTTTTATGAAATGTGTTCAAGGTATGAGAATGAAAATGCAACACTCTTGGGATATTTTGTCAAACATGGTAGCTTCACTTACCTTGTTGCTTTTATTATTCAGAGTTTCTAGTCCGTTCAATAGAACACGCGACTTTGCGCTCTGGTTGTGGAGTGCGCATAATCAAGTTAATGAAAGGTTGATGAAGGATGAGGCTTCTCTTGGAACTGGTGATCCAAGCTTCCCCAAGATCATATGGCCTCCAAAGCAGCTATGCTCATCCTGTTACCAGTCATATGACCAAACCGGTAGTCGAGTAAAGTGGGACCAGGATGAGGTCTACAGGTTTCTGACTAATTACTATGGAAACACACTTGTTTCTATATACAAGAAGAAAGATCAACTCCAGAAAGAAGGTACTAATGGTGCTCTTGAAGATTTGGTTGCCTCAACAAATGCAGTAGCTGTGCCAGTTGGTGCCGCTCTGGCAATTGCTCTAGCTAGTTGTGCCTTTGGAGCCCTTGCTTGTTACTGGCGTTCACAGCAGAAGAATCGAAAGTATAACCGTCATCTACATTCTTCAAAGATCATATGATTATTGGGAAGATTCTTCTTGTTTCTTAAGTAGAAAAAGTGACTAAAATTATCACACCAAAGGCAACATGTCTCTTTGGGGTGCTTAATTTTGCGGGCTTGGGGAGGGAGGGAGAGGTCTCTTTTCATTTTTGGATTTTGATTTTCTTATATGCTTTTTTTCAACAAAATTTCAGGCCAAGAAGAAGCTGGAATTAACATATTTTTTAAAGGACAGAATCATTCAGAGGTAGAGAAGTGCAGATTTGAGGTGAAATCAGCCTCTGAAATAGGAATCCTTACAACCTTGTACAGCACACAATCTCACAGAGGTCCTCTTCTGGACACCATTATTGAATCTTTTCGTTGAAGATCAAATACGTGGTGCTGCACAGGCTTTGTATAACATAGAAAATTGACTTCACATCATACGACATACGTCTTCTGTGTATCTATTTGCTGCGAAGACATGAGAGGATTGAATAGTGATTTGGATACTTGCGGCTGTAGGTAGAAATTTTAGCATGCACTTCTTCCTAAATGATGAATCTTTTTGTAAAATATTTTTGAAAAGAAATTTTCTTGCGGGCTGTAATCTGCATTGGAGCACATAAATCTGTTTTAATTTTGGCTTCTTTGATAAAGATTAAAAATGTTTTTGATAAATTCGTAAAACTTCGATAATGGGTTTTATTATTATTATTATTTAAAGTAGTGTTCCTAATTTCCTATTCGTATATTGGCAAGTGTGGTGGAGAAAGGGACAATAAAATATAGAACAAACATTGAAGATTTTTTAAAAGGCGAGGGCCGGGTGAATTGCAGGTTAATCTTTCTATAAAAATAATTATTAAAATAGGATTGGGATCATATTAATTACTAAAATAATCGTATCATATTTTCTATATGGGGTTTGGAAATTATATTTTAACATGTGATTTTTATTTATGGGAATCGCATGTTGGATTATGGAAATAAACATAAAATGTATATTTAATGTGCGATTTGAGTAAGTTATTGTGATAATTATTCTGTATTGAAACCTATTTAGTATATGTTTTAAAGAGACATTCTATATTTGACAAAATTGGTGTATATAGCGCATCATTCAAGCAGGTGAACGTCACAGTGCACTATCGTCGCTCGCAACAAGTATATGCTGTTAAATGCTTATTTATTTATTTATTTATTTTTTCTTGAGTAATATATTTCTCTTTGTTCATCCATCATAAATTCATTATTCCAGAGTATAGCTTTATGAGATGATCATCAGCATATAATGGACAAATAAAATGGCAAAACTAAATTAATTTGAGTGATGCTGTTGACAAGATTTTTATTTATTAAAAACAATATTTTTCGCATGCTTCATCCGAGAGTCGCGATTCTTAGCCTGTCCCATCTATTTCTTCATGACATTAATGAGAATCCATAACGGAACTTTAGTCTCTGCGTCCGTACGTGTAATTCTCGGATAAATATATATATATATATATTATTTTTTCCAAAAAAATTGTCGATTAAGGTATCTGGAAAAAGCTTTGATAACTGCGAAGAAGCATTCTATGCTTAATTCATAAAGCATATTTCTAGTACGATAATATTAATCATAGTTAAGGCCAACTAGACATAACCGAAAAATAATACTGCTTCTACTTAAGTAGGTAACTTTGAAAGAGAATCGCAATTTTTTCATACTATTTATTAATGCTAGTTAGGTACCCTTATGATGAGGAAAAGAACTTTAGAGCACATTGGTAAATAAGGGAATATTAGTATAATCAATAATAGAAGTGTACATAAAAAAAAACTCTATAATTTTTCGATTGTCCTTGTTAAGTAAGAGGTAACTTAGTAATTAGACTACTGAAAGCATTGGAGGAAAAAGAAACACAGACAAACATCTAGAATTATAATTAAACTCTCTCTTCTCTCCCTCTCAATGCCAAGCAATAGTGGAGTCAAGTTGATGATGTTTTTCAAATTTTGCTAGGTAATTATTCCAATAAATGATCCATGAAGATTATGGAGAAAGTATATAACAAGTTTTTTTTTAGCGTAATTTGGTATGATTAATTTCAATTTTGAGATTTCGGTTATCAAATTGATATGTAACGTATGGAATTAATCGATCTAATGATTAAAAATATTAATTAGGTATCTAATTGACGTGGATTGGAAGAAGTAGTAGTTTGAAGCTTCTATCAGTTTACTTGGTGGAGTAGTGTGGGTAGTTGAGGAACTTGACCACTTTCAAGCATAAATCAAGGTAAATACCTAATTCTTCATCTAAACTATGATGACTATATTATGGATTAATTAGATTAATCTTTGAATGACAAAAATGGAATAGCTTGAGCATGGAAGAAAGAGATGGCAACTTGTATAATAGATGGTGTTTGATAATATTTAATTTGTAGTTTAATAATACTAATACATTATAAATGTTATTCAGTGTTAGTGCAATATGTTGGAATGGGGAATTTGAATAGAAGTGTGACCTGGTGTTTTCTTTCGCTTATTCAAATAGCTTTGTTGTATTTTGGGTAATTGATTTTGGTTTTGGTAATTTGATATGAATTATTTGCTAAAAAAGTGTTGAAGTGATGTTTGATTGAATATAATAACAAATGGGTGAAATATACATGTTACATAGAGCATATTATGTGATATTGTGTTGCGGCAGGAATAATGAAGTTTGAGATCAAATTTGGTGCTTAATTTTGGTGATATAAATGTTAAAATTTGGAATGACAGGATGCATATATTAAAATTTGGAATTGATTGGTGTTGATTTAGGTACTTGTAGGTAATGTTAAAATGGATGAACATAAGTGTTTCATAAAATGTTTAAATGAATAATGATGTGGTAATTGGAAGAATTTTTGTTAACATTCTTGAGCTTGGATTAGTGTATATAGAGTTGAGTTCTTTTAAAATTTCTCAAGAAATTGCGAGCAAGTTCATGAAGGTTTAATGATGCTAGTTTTGTAATATTGATATTAGAAGAGAATATGTTAATTAGCAAGGATTAGGTGATTAATTATTAAGATTATTGGAGTTAGTTATATTAAAGTTTGTGTAGTTTTGGTTTATGGAAATTTATGAATGCATATTTAAATATTGAAAGAAGTGTGCATAGACATATTTTTGGGTCGGGTCTGAACCAGGACCTAACTCAAACTAGCCATGGATTTAACCCATATGGACCCTACCCTGCGGGATGGGTCGTACTTGTGAATTAGATCCACTAGGTCCAAGATGGGTCCACTTGCTGGACCCACGGACCCAGTAGGTCTATATGGGTTCACTTCTACAAAATTAATTTTTTTTAGATTAATATGAAGATGATGGGTGGGACCTATCTCGAACCACCTAGGTACCCAGCAGGTCCATCGGTGGAACTACTCCATCCCCTGCTTGAGTTGGTTCCAAGTCTCCTATTTTTGAACCCAGACTTGGCGGATTGGGTAACTGGTCAAACCTCAACCTGCCCCAAGGACATGTCTAAGTGTGCATCATGTTTTTGATGAAATTCAACAAAAGTAGTTTGAAAAGGTCTTTATCCATTTAAAACATGTTTTTTCATGAAAATGAGATAATTTATGGAATAGGAATCTACGATACACATGCATTAACATAAATTAAATTATTAACAATTAGTTTATATATATAAATTTTAAAATGATTAAAAGTGTTACTTCAAACTTAGTTTAATCTAAGTTGGTAGAAGCTCTGTCCTATGGCCAAAATTTAAAAGTGGATGCATTTTGATAGATTTTGACTTGTTAAATACATTTTTGCTATAGATTTTCTCAAATAACAATTATAAAGTTATGTAAATTGAAGACTGAAATGAAATTTGAATGAAAGTATAGTTTGATCTTAAAAACTGATTTAAGCTTGTGGAAATTAATCAGTGGCTAGATTTGTAAAAAGAAAAATATAATAATAGTTCTAAGTTAAAGTTATATTTTATTAAAATCTAAAAGTAAATAATGATGATGATTTTTTGGATTGATTTATCTTTAAGTATTCTAATGTGAATGGCTTTAAATGAATTTAATCAAATTAGTTAACTACTATGGATTTATAACTTAACAAGAACTAAAATTTAAAAGGTTGAATGGTTTTATTTGATGATTATTAATTAAATAGAGTTATTGTAGTGTAAACTAAAATAAAATGTATTGATAATTTTATTTGAACTTTTATTAATAACATTTTGAGTTGATTTATATGGAATTTTTTAGGTTCAAGATATCAAATTACTTTCAACATTTCCAAGTATAGGGACCTTGTGTGTTGGTTGTTTAGTGAGTCTAGTTTGAACTTTGAAGTAACTGGACTAAATATGTTAATAATTAAAAATAATCCAATGTTGATTTGTGCATGGTCGTTTCAAGTGAGTGAGCAATGCCTTAAATTGTTAATCATTTGGATGGCAGTTACTAATTCATGGTGGTTTAGACACTTAAGCCTTCAATAGTGGCTTGGTAGGCAATTGATAGGAGGGAAATGCCTCAGATTAACAATTAAAGATAGTGGAGAGCTACCATAGCCAATGTTATATGGAATTATGGGTGCACATATCATTTGTTTCGCATGGACTACATCAATTTCTAGAAAACAACAATAAACTCCATGTGAGGTTATTACTTCTCTTATTTCAATTAGACAAGTAACTGGCTTTACTTGTCAACCCTTGATTTTGCTACGATGGACTAGAATCGTGATTATCCTGCTGTGTATCCGAAATATTGAGTACTCTTTTATTGATTGTCTTGCCTAAATAAAAGATCTTAAATCGATTTTGGTGTTGTATTCGAATGTTTATGCTCATATATGAGTGGCATATGCATAGTATGCATTTGCGGTTTCTATTCTTAAGTTCATTATAACTCATTCCTTTCTTACCATTTTTAAGTGTTATTAATCCTATTGATGATCTATTATGAACTCAAATTGGCTTCTATTCTAGGGTCCAGGATGACAAATGTTAGAATGAAACTGTTGGTAGCTTTAGCATGTGTTACTTAAGTAAGATACGTGGCAGGTTGTCATTGCCTTCTAACTATTTAGCTTTTGAAGGCATGGCAAACATTGCTTTGACAAAAAATTGGAAATTGTGATGCACATATATAATTCTAAAAAAGATACAACATTTTCTTTATTATGAAATTATAAGCACAAAGAGTACCATACAAAAATTTTGATGTACATTTTCCACCCTTGTCTTATATAACCTTTACTAATATAACGGACTTTTACTTCCACTTACCCTATCCTTGCTCCATCTTTTAGATTTTCGACCTCTCACATTTCTTCTGATTATCAAAAGCATTTAAAATCATTTTTCTTTTAGGTGAAAAAGAAAAAGAAACAGAGAGATTACCTCCTATATATAGTTGTGATCTACTCCCTAAATTGTGGTTGAGAAGATGAAAACTATTTTAAATTCCACCAACTACAAACTTAACTAATTACTAAATATTTTTTTTAACCACATATGACAACTATTTCAAACTTTGCTATGTCTTCCACGTGTTCCATCGATATAAAAAAAAAAATCTAAAGATTAGATAGAAAATTCTAGTGAGAAAGATATAGGTAATAAACTACAACAACACTAAGTTTAATAACTAATAGAAATGTATCAACAATGTTGAAATGACCTTTAAAATATTTTAAAATTATGTTAGTTGGGTAAATAGACTTAAAAACTCTCTTTTCATATTTATACCTCCTTAACCTTAGATTCCCTTCACTTCCCATACATAAACCTCTCCAATCTTTCCTCTTTATCATTGGTTTAAAAAATACAACTCTTTTATTGCAATGACACCTTAAACCCTTTCTTGAGTAAGAAGAAGTAGTAATCATGTCAATAAGCTTTTCATCATTTCTATAATTATACACCTAGATTGATAATGACTATACATTGTGTTAAGAAATCATGGAGATTACACGTGATGTATAAATGAACGATTGTGGTAAAAATTTGTCATAATCCTCCTATAATTGTGTGATTACATTTTTTATGTTGAAACCTTGGTATGTAGGAATCTATATAGAAGGTGTGGAACTTAGATTTTATTAGGATATTGAGATATAATATTGTTGTGAATTTTTAAGCCACTATCAATAATCTAGAGTTAACCGTAGGTTTGAATTCAAATTTGACAAGGAACTTAATTAAATAGTTGGGTGACACCTAATTAAAAGAAGAAAAACGGTGAATCTAATATGGGGATAGAAAAAACCCATAATACAACAAATAAAGCATGAAAAATGAAAAAAAAAAAAAGGTTGTCAATACCCATTAGAAGTGCATAAAATTAGATCGAGTAAATCTAAGATAGGTACCTTAGTCAACCCAAAGCTAGATTGAATAACTATAAAATGACTGTGTTAACCTAAGAAGCCAATCCATACTAACCTTAGTTTTAGTCTAAGTTGGAAATTTTGTAAAAATAAATTATATTTTTGAGAAATGTGAAAAATTAGATAAGGAACCAAATCTCTTCATGATAACTAACAAATGTCCTTTATGTTATTTTGTAATTAGGAAGTTCAAATTTCTAAAGCTAAGCAAGCAACAATTATGTGGTTATAGTTACTTGTTATTTATACATGCAAGGTTTAGAATTATTAGATTATTTAATATTTGACTTAATGTTGTTATATCTACTGTTTATGCTACTATGAAAAATGTTATTTGCAAAAACCTTTATAAACATTATAGTCTAACATTTTAAAAATAGTTTCTTAGAAGACACTATATTTCCTATTGTCTAATTTTGTAGAGGATGTTTCATGATTTTGTTAAAAAATCTTCAAATCTTCTTTTCGTTGTTGTGGCTAAGATCTCGAAACAAACCTGGGAAAATCTAGGAGGGGAAGATTGGCTCACCACCTAAAATAACAATAAGCAATGACATGAGGGATGGTGAAGTGTCACAAGGGTACTCTAAGAGGAGGGGTACTCTAGGAGGAGAGAACCTCTTGGTCCTATGCCAATTAGTATCAAAGCTAAAGTTTTCAACTCCATTAGATCGCCTAAATGCTACGTAGTGTACTTGATGAGTGGGTAATTCTTGTTGTTGATGCGATTTGTGTGGATGAAGCTCATGGAGAGAAGCGGCCACCATGGGGAGGACATTATTGCTTGAGAGCAGTTGTGTTGCGAGTCATTCAACTTGTGTGGATGAAGCTTAAGAGGAGCGGCTACTAAAGAAGGACATCATTGCTAGAGGGTAGATGTGTTGTAAGTTGAGGTTGAAGTAAGAATTTGTGGTCAAACCTAACCATTGGACAACTCAAGAAAAGACGATCTCGGAGGATGGAGAAATGGGTAAGGGAGAGAGGATGTCCATGGTAGCTCAAAATCCTAGAGGGATGATCATGGGTAAGTTGACGGAGAGTGTAGAGAAGGGGTTGAGATCTTAAGGGAGTAGGTAGTGGTAGTGGTAGCAGTAGCGGCAATAGATTTGCCTCATGATGCGAGCATCATGAATTTAAGTGGGAAAAATGTCACGGTCCAAGAGATGGGATTGGTAGGAGTGTCTAACTTGGGTGTATAATATTTTGAGTACAATCAGTAGGGTGGTTTGTTCAAGTAGAGGTTAAATATGAAGGTGGGTTTAGCTTCTTGTGAACAAATTGATCAAGAGTTGATGTTTTTTTTAGGAGGCCATGAAGAGCCAAAAGCAATTGGAATAGTTGAGTCTCCAAACTTATGAAAGACTATGGAAAAGTCGATAGGGCACTCCTAATGAGGTCGATAGGCTTTGAACAAACCTGGAAAAAACCAAGAGAGAAGCCTAGCTCGCTAGTTAGAATAATAATAAATGATGATATGATAGATGATCGAGCACTACGAATACTCTAGAAGGGAAGAACCTCTTGTCTTGTGACACCTAGGATCCACTACTGTGACGTATTATGAAGATCTTGAAATCTTTAATTCACTACTATGGCATATTGTTTTCTAGTTGCAGATGGATTCAAGGAAAAGGAAATTAAAAATGCAAAAAATAAATAAATAATAAAAAATCCAAAGATCAAAAGTTTCAAAAAAAAAAAAGAAGTTTCAAGAATATAGAACTTGAAATCATGAATTGAAGACATGATTTTGAAATGAATTGAAATCTTGTATTGAAGTCACTATTTTAATGGAGTAAAATCATGATTTGAAGTCACAATTTTAGTGTAGCATATTTTAATAATGAATAAAACTTATCTTTTCCTTCTTCATTGATGTGAACAGAATTATTTTTTATTATCTGCACGAGTGGGACGGGCATTCTACCGAAAATAAATAAAAAATAAACATACTTTTTGTAGTAACTTAAATGAATGTAACTTTTTATTTAAAAGGAGTTGCAAAACCCATTATACCGTTTTGAGATTGATTTTTGAGCCTTCTAATGGGAGCTCCAACTTGCCCAATTAAGGTCATTTAGATCTCAAAAAACCAATGTTGTCAGAACCGGACTAGGATTTGACCCGGACAAGCTAGGGGGTCAAAGGTCGGATCGGGTTCAACTGGGGTCACAAAAAAATAAAAATATAAGGGATAATTTAATTATAAAATACTAATATATGTGTCATTACTCAATTAAATCTATATTTGGATCAAATTTATCAATAATTATTAAATAATATGATTTAATGATTATATTTTATAAATTTATTAAAGTATGAAAATATTTAAATTTCAAGTTTTTTATTTTGTTTTTTATTTTTATTTTTTCACCGGGTCAACCGATCCGGGTTGAACAGAGTTCAACGTGGTTCAATCGGGTCAATCTGACTTCGGTTCATTATAAAAACGAGTCTTAGGCGAGATCCGGCCTGACATTAGTGCCATATGTGATATGTTATAATATGTGTTTGTATGTTGAGCTTACCTCTTTGTGGTACTATTTTTCACGTTAGAATGATGGATTGATTTTTAGGATTATATCAGATATTATTTGAAAAATTGTTTGACCCTAGCATCTAAGGAATGAAGATCGTGTTGATTTTTAGGATGGATGTTAGGGAGGTCGGTTTGACTTATGGAAACTTTATTTTAACTCAGAGGTGTTGTCATATTTGATGGATTTTTATAAAAACTTAATTTTTAATTTGATGGATTTAATTATTTTGAGAGTTATTGAATCGTATGTGGTTTTTTAGTGATTTTTAGCAAATATTAGAACCTTTCGACTTCATACCCGGATCGAATATATGCAGAGCTCGTCGGACACCAAGCTGCCGATGTTCCATTGTAACAACCGTAACTTATGAAAATGCATCCACAATGTTTTGAAGAGTGATTTCCTTATAATTTTTTTCTGTGGACAAGTATAAATCCCAGAAGCATGAACACTATACGATAGAATTATAGTTTAATAAAATCAAGGACAGAACTTAAATTCAAATTCATTGCTTTTAACCAGTAGTTAATAGATGTATATATTTTTTATTAATCTTTATTTCATAAGGTTAAATCATAATAGAGATCTCTTTGTATGGATGCTTTTTTTTTTTTTTTTTGCTTTTTCTTTTTAATGGAATTAACCATCATTTACTTCTGTTCCACTAATATGCTAGAAACTGTCTTTCTTATTTATAGAAACTTGTGATGGTGAAAAGGAAATATCAATTATTGGGGCAATATGTGTACAAAAAAGATTGAGCCCGCTGGTTCGATCTGGTTGTATCAAAATCAGAAACTAGTATTATCAGAATAGTGGCTAAAACATACGATAATTGACCTTTTTTAGGAAATTTACGATCCTGTCAACGAGATCTCTCGTCAATTATCTAATCATTAAAATAAATATAATAATTAAAATATTAATTATTTTAGTGATTTGATCATGGTTAGCTATGATATGAGCCGTTGAAAAGTGATGAAAATTGGTCTATTAAAATTAGTGATGGGAGCATAAATTTCCCCTTTTTACATCTATGGGTAGTCCAAGTTAGGCTGCTTCATTCAACTTATGAGCATAGCTGTTCAATTGAACTGTGTTTTACATCACACAGCCGTATCACAATACTTGCGGTGCCACACCATTTGATCCTTGTGAGCTGTGAGGTAAATTTTAGATCAAAATGCTCTCTCTAGGAAGCTTAATAAATTGAACGGTGTTATTGCATGAGTTGAATTCACTATGATAATGGGAAAGCAAACGATTTTTTCTTCACTATTGATAGCCTATTGTGTTGTGTTGGAGTGAAAGTAAACTGTAAAACTAGGAAAACAATTTTATAAGTTTGAACTTTTAAAGTATTAAGTAAACACTATTGCTTATGTACTCGAATTTAGCATTTATTAGAATACTCAACAAAATTAGCATAAAACTATTTATAACTAAGTATTATAAAAACAATATATTGGATTATATTATTCAATAATAATATAATTAAAAATATTTACTTAACATCTGATTTGATCTATAATTCAATATCATTTCGAGCTTGCTTTTTCGGCTATTGGTTTGATTCTTTTAGTTCCATTTATATTAAACCCAAACCCATTTAATATGAACCTTAACTAGAAATTAGGAGAATTTTAATTTTTTAAAGTTTTTAAAAAGTCGTACTCAACCAAAGTTGGGAATGATGAGTTAGAATTTGTATATAGGGTTATTACAGCCGATCAATCACGTGTAGCAAGCAAGTTGATCAACTGAGAAGAGTCTTGGATGATGGCACATGTATAAATGTCGTAAAGAGATGCATGGGAGGAGGAATAAGCAAACCCGATTTTCAAGCGCGTGAGTGTGATAGAAGGTCAAGTTAAGTGACTCGATCATTTTGACTCGTTCTTCACTAAATGGGGCTTTGATATTTCTTAGAGATGTTTCAACAGAGTTTTCACATTATCTCAATTTTAGTAGCACATAGAATGACTCTCAAATGAGAAGGAAGCTCTCTTATTTATATATGTTGGAAGTTGATGCTCCTCGTTGGACTATAACTAAGGATTCAATGAATGAAATTGGAGCCTTTATTTCTTTAATAATGGACTGGGCTTGCAAATAGGTGTGAAGAAAGCATGAGGGTTTTTATATATCAACAAGCGTTATTCTTTTAAATAGCCAATTTTTAATATAAGAGGGTTTAAGGCTTACTTTAGTCCATATAACCCATTTTATCAAATAAAGCCCAAATTAGCCCAAAAGATAATTTTTAGAGTTTACTTTTCATGCTAGAGACAACTGAATAAAATCGAGAGCTGAATAAACAGATCTAGTGATCCTTATTTCAAGTCCACCAGGTTAAATTTCTTTATGGCATCTCTTTTTAGACCAATCTTCTAAGCTTTCTCACTAGCCTAAAAAACTGGTTTATGGCATTAATTTGAGTCAAGAGCCCAATTACCAAAATCTCTTCAGGATTAATGGGTTGGTTGATCCTAATTATTACTAGCCTGCAAGAGAAAAAATATTGATATAGCCCCAATTTTAAACTAGAGTTTTCATAGGTTCGAAGGCTATCTTGTTAAAACTAGATGTTTGCCACCTTAATGCTCTAAAATTTTTTAGTATTTAAGACACTTATAAAAGTAATAGTATTAACAAGCACTTATCAATCAAATTAATATTTTCAAAAATAAGTGAAAAAGAAAAGTTCTAAGTTGTTCTTTTGTTATGTAGATACCTATGTACCATTCAATCAGGATTGACATGTGTAGTTCTTTTTCATGAAAACTCTAGTGGGTTGATTGTTTTTAGATTTTGAATTCTTTGTAATTTAAGTTTATTAAATCTTATTACTTCACCATTAAAAAAAAAGAGTTTTGGGTGATGTTGATCCTAAAAGGATTAATACATACATCATCATTAGAAAACTTCATTTTGTTAAAAAATGTCTAAATCCATATTGGATCATGCAAGAGTGAAACGATGATACTCTTTTCTACAATCTTTCTACAACTTTTCCCTTGTTGCATAGTTATTTATTGATTCATGTAATTGATAGTGAGTGATTTCAAGTGTACTACTTGTATTTCTTTTAGTGATAAAAAATATATATTTGACATACTTACTGGCAATTGAAACCTTAAAATGTTTTTATTTATAGATACATCATAATTAATAAAAATATAATATGATCAATCTAATTCAATCCTCATGAATATACACATTTAAATCAACAATTAAAAAAAAAGCATATTGATTTTTTTAAAATGTAAAATAGTTAGGTTTGAAATCATGGGAATTAAACTTAATATTTTCATTATTTTTATCTAGATTAGTAGAGTGTCAATATTAAATATCTCTCAATTCAATTCAAAACCTCATTTGGCCCCAAAGAAAGAAATCCTTTCCTTTTTTTTTTTTTTTTTGTTTTTTTAATCCATGGAAACACTGGGAAAAAGAAAAAAACACATGAAATATGGAAACAGTCAAAAAGAAAACACTTGACTACGCCGTGTAAGGGCAAAATCGTATTTATATGTTCCCTTAAACCTCATTTTTTTTTTGGCCAGATTTAAACCCTCATTAACTAACTGCAATCCGCTGATAACCGTTTCCCGCCAAACGAACTAGTTCTTCTTCAACAAACTGTAAACCCCTGAATCCAAAAGCTCAAGGACTCTCCTCTCCAACAATGTCATCCCCAGTCTCATCACTCCTCACATTCATCACTCTCTTCTCTCTTCTCTCTCCCTCCCCCCTCCTCCCCATTTCTCGTCTTTACCCTCCAAAAAGCATCCGAAGTTCTCCGCAACTCCAATTTCACTTCCATGGCCTTAACCCTCGAACTCGTCTCCCAGATCCCCTCATCTTCCATCCTCCCCCCATCTCCATCTTTCACCATCTTTGCTCCCCACGATGCCGCATTTGCCAGCTCAGGCCAGCCTTCCCTCTCTCTCCTCCAATTTCACTTCTCCCCACTTGCCCTCTCCCCTCCCTACCTTGCATCCCTCCCGTTCGCCTCCCAAATACCAACCGCCTCAGGTAACCAATCCTTGACCATCTCCACGCTTCCCAATGACACCTATATCTCCATCAACGGCCTCAAGATCGATCCCCCGGTTCCTCTGTACGCTGATTCCTCCCTAATAATTTTTGGGATGGATAGGTTCTTCGACAGGAATTATACACTTCCTAAGCTAGCACCAAGCCCTAAGTCGGTTCTCGGGTGTATGTTATCAATAAGAAGTGGGAATATGGATGTACTAGTAAATAATTCGCTTGAAAAAGCATTTAGGGTGATGAAATCTGAAGGTTACTCTGTCTTTGGCTCGCTCCTTAGTATGCAGCTGCTCGGGTTTCAGCTCGCCCAAATAGTTCATTGACAGTGTTTGCTCCGGATGATGAAGCAATGAAAAGAATTTCAGGAGTTTCAGAGAATACCCATCTGTGTTTCTCCAACACACGGTTCCTTGCAAGCTACTGATAGCCGATCTAAATGGTTTAGGTAGGGGATCCATTGATGTGCCAACCTATCACAATGGGTTCACAATCCATGTAAAGCGCTCAGGGAACATTTCGAAAGTGAATGGGATTACACTAGTAGCTCCAGAAATGTATAAAAGTGATTGGGTGATTGTTCATGGCATTGATGGGATACTTGGACAGGAGACACAGAGAGACCCTCAAGTTAGCCATAAGGAGAATTTGCACTTTGATAAAATGACGGTCTACATGCCGATCTTTGTTACCATACTTCTAAAGGTTTTACTGTGGTAATTTTTATTAGCGAACTGTGAGGCATTTGAATGCCGACAGATTAAATCTGATTTCTCGCACGGGATGCATGAGAGATTGTATGTTGGACTTGTGTAAATGGAGACTGATATACTGAGACTTGGATACATGTCTATCAAAAATTACAATCATGAAGAGCTATCGTTTTATTCAATTACTTATGATGGAATGTGGATATCATCCTCTATATAAGGATGCCTTTGTTCCTAGGAAATGTTTATAGTGGCTGTTGTCATAAGGTATTATATAATTGGCAGATATTATTAGGTGTGGTAACAGAAAACGGGTCCATCAATCAATAATTTTTGGATTTTGCCAAATTGAAGATCTAACAGCTACTAGTAATAGGAAGAGCCATGATTGGCAAATTAAAAGGGCACAATTCTCTTTTCAAACAAGGAATTGATTTCCTTTGCACCTCCTACATCCTTAGCAACATCAAGATTAGCATAGTAACTCTTTATTCTTCTTTCATATTTGCTCCTTTACAATTTTCAACCATTCTTTGCGAATGCGACAAAGTCTAAGCAGACCACGGAACTAATGCTCATAACAGGCAAAAGAATTTTGCACAATACTATACAACAGCAGCAAGATATACAGGCTATAAAATTTCCAACTCAAAGTGAAGCTTTGCCTCACTTGGTTTCAAAGGCCTGCAATAAAATTTGAAAAAACCTTCTCAATCTTAAAGAGAATTTTCTACTATTCTATCTAAACGGCACTAATAGTCTCCAATGATCCATTCTTGTTGCTTTCATCAGTGCCATTCATTGGTTTGGATATTTTGACAAACACTTCCTCCCTTTGGGGGCGGTTTGCATACAATATCCATAGGACCAGACACAGCAAAACTCCAATAGAAATCAGGCCTAGTCCTGCATTTACCATCCTTAGATAATGTTCCAGCGGAGGGCAGTAACTTGATGTGATTTCTCGGAATGTGTCTATAACAAAATTGCAGTTTTGAAGACTGAGCAAAGGTGGGGTATAGTGCTCCAATGCATAGCTCTCGTTCACTGCCCCTACCAATTGCATGTAAATGTCTGGGGTAACCCTGCCTTCAGTAATGCACACACCAAATGAAGAAACGTTGCAGGTATATTTCTGCCAGACCTGATGCCATTGAGACAAGGAAGTTAAACAGAATCTGAATTTTCCACCATAAACAAAGATTTCCACCATATCACACCTACACTGTGTAAAAGTTTCAGCTATTACCATCTTATCTTCTGGGTAAAATAGCATGTTAAATGAGTTCTAAATGTGAGAATTTCTTTCTTTTCAAATTGCAATAATATTTGCGAATTTTTTAGGATGTTCTCCTTAACAAATAACACATCAGTGAAATGATTAAAAGTTCCATCTTTGTGCGAACTTTAGTCTGACCTCTGGAACTTAAAACCATGTGCAATGTACCCTAAACTTAAACAATGTTAGTTTGCAATCTCAAGATCTTCCAATCTTGGTAGGCAGAACCACGTTTCAAGAATAAAAGGGCATGTAGAAAATAAAGAATTAAATAAACTAATTATTTTATAAAAGCCAGTAGTTTCAAGGGTTGTGATGCAACGGACTTTGTCTTTTGAAAAACCAATAACAGACTAAATCTCAATGACAAGGAATCCTATGGGTATTGATTGAACAATCGTGGTGCTGGCAACAGCAAGATTTTTCGTTTTATTTCCTACATACCTAAAGTTTTTTTCAACTAAATAATTATGAGCATCAATTCGTTCACTTAAGTGCCCTTTAGGTGCAGAAAAGCTAAAGCAGTTAAGTTAAACAGGAAATAGAGTCAGACGAGGTGAGGTGATAAAGATCATCCATACCAAAGAAGCATTTGCCATGGACACTTCTTGTGGGCCGCACTGGCGGTCATGCAAATCCGAATCAAATGGGTAGCACAGAGGTGGCATTAGTGGTCCAGATTGATTGTAGTAATAAGGGGTACCGTGGGCTGGATAGGTGTTGGCATAGGTATAGATAAATCGGTTGACAACATTGACAATATCATTTATAACTTGTTTACTCTGCACAAGTGTTTTATTAGTAGTCTTCTGATCAACACATGGAAGAATATTGCTCAGAGCTGATTCTGCATGCGGGTTTTCAACCCACTCCTCCATTGCAGTGCATGAGTCAGCTATTGCACTGAAATAAACAAGTTAAAAGCAAGTCAGCATAGCTTGATGCAAAAAGGCCTTGAATTTTCCTTTACCAATGTAGCATGTCAAGTAAAAGTTCATCAAAGAAGGTGAGCCATCAATGCAAAAGAAACATGGATTGAACATCAATTTATATGAAGATGCCTACAGCTGAAAGATGACAGGAAACAGCCATAAAAACACCCATGGAACTATTTCGTTTGAAGGAATCATCCTCAAAATCCCAAAAATTATGAAAACAAGAAACAGGAGGCGATTTCTTAATAAGTAGGTTGACTCATGGAAATCAAAATGAAGCAACTCTGGTAAGAATTCCGATCACATCTTAACAGCAAGAGAATTCAAAAGGCATTCACAGGATGCAAGAGTCAAGGCATAAGAGGATCTTACTTGCTGAAAATGACGAATACTCCACAAAGTACAAAAGTAACCGCAACAAACAACCATCCACTTATGACAAATCTGCATTTAGATTTACTCGTGTTAAATAAAGTCAAACGAGAATCAGGAAAAAGAAAAGTATCTTGCGGTGAAACTAAAGTCAGATTGAAAGCTCACATATGTATTGCATTTCGATGGCCAAGGACAGACAACACTGCAAGATAATCAATAATATCTTAAGTTAATTGCACGAAGACAGATAGGTGTAACAATAACTAAATGAAAGTATACTGCAAGGAAAACAATTTTAAGCTTTCTAATATTTGGTTTACTTACAGAGACCAAGGAGGGCCAAGAGAAGCATAACTGCAGCAACAGTTATCAATGCTGATCGCCTGTTACAAAGCAATGTAATATATCCCATCTTAGCCTTCAGGGGAATAGCCAAAATAATGTTACAATTATAAAGGGTCACAGAAATCATACACAGCATTTAAGACTTTTCTTATTTTCCCTGAACTTTCGCTAGTCTTTTGTGTCAACGTGTATGCGGCTGCATTTAGATCCAGATTCAATTTGTCGATATCATCCATGACATCAGATGGAAGAAAAACCTGAGCCACATTTATAGTCTTTGCAAGAGACAAATACTCGGTGACATTCATCAATGTCTGAACAGTGTAGTCAGACTGATTCACAACGTACTTTAGGGTATCAAGAACTTCACCATGAAATTCATCTTGTCCAACAGATAGAAGAATACATCCAACCCTGAAGATGTGTCAATAACTCATGCATTAGAAGCAGCTCCATAGCATAAAAATATTTGTACTTCATTCTCAAATAATTAAAAAGCAAGCATGTTGAGATCAACATCATAATCTAACTCCTATTATTCCAGAGAATATTTTGTAAATTTTAATATGGTATTAGTTCAATAGTAGGAGCAATTCTTAAAAGATAAGATAGAGGACTGTTGTTCATTCAAAAACATGAAAACATGTGCTTTAAAGTGTTTGTAATTCAGAGTCACACCGTTTCTAGGACTAATATTTAGAAAGTATATCGAGAAAAAAGATCAACTACATTGATAATTATATGAGGTAACAAATGCAACGAATGTAGATTAGGTTATTACGCTGCAGCACATGTGAAGAGAATGAGCATTATAAGGCATGCCCTCTGTGAACGACCAGATCCCCGGCTTTTGAGGTTCAATTGCCATCCACAACAATGACGCACCAAAAGAGCTACTCCAAAAGAAACAAACCACAGGATGGCAAGCACAAAACCATATGAACCTGAAAATCCAACAGACTAAGAGATATGATGGTTAGAAATGGAAAGAGCAATGGGAAACACATTAGAATTACAATTTAATGAGACAAGGATTATGTTTCAGGAAATGGTGTGACTATCCAACCACAGCCGTATCATTATATTTCTTTTGTTCCTCTACAGGCAAACAGGGAGAAATTTTGTCAAAGGTTGATATATGTCAATGTCATCACATAACTGAGATCCTCTGTTATATCAGGGTTTTACATGTCAAAATTCAGTTCATTATATGTGACACTGAAAAAACTGACCATGTTAGAATTTTGACGACACCAAAGACTTGCAATCATGGACTTGAAAGCTAAGTTATGATAGACAAGATCTTAATAGGAGATGGAAATTTTCCATAACTTCTTTTCGTTAAAATCCATACAATGGCCAAGAGACAATCACCACTGGAATTACAGAATTTCAAACTCAGAAAGCCAGAATTCCCTATCGCGCGGCAAATTCTGAGCATAACAAATAGGAATCAAAGAACAGAACTTACAGCCCAATAATGGCGATTGGAAATGTTCCAACCATCATGGTAATGCTTGAACCCCCGAAGGATGTCGGGTCTATTCGTCCTCTCCGCGGCCAACACAAGTTGATGCACCCCATCATTTGCTGGCCCAGGAGCTTGTGCATCAGCCTCTGACGCCCCATTTTTCAAGGGTCCCAAGTCCTCACCGCCTGCAACGCCCACACCCAAAATTACATATTCATAATGAAAAAAAAAAAGAATGAAAAAGAAAAGAAAAACACTAAAACGAATAATTTCCCAAAAAAGAGCATGTTTACATGGATTCTTGCATTCAAGGTCTAGATTAAATATTAACTATACACTAAACCCAATATAATATGTAAAAAAGAACCAATTATGTTTCTCGATGAACTAGAAAAACAATAAACAAAAGAAACATTCTTGCACGAAATCAACGAGTTGTCGAGAAAAACAAGTAACTTCAGTGCACAAGATTATGACACCGTCACATTCCTACTGCATATGAATATGAGTTGATAAACAGAAAATTGAAGTAAACGGGCCATTTGATCAAAGAATAGAGCTTTACTCTAGTTCAGAGAAAGACCAACCTAAGATAGCCTTGAGAGGATTTTTTCAGGTCCATTCTGAGTCACACCAGAAACAGCTGATATGAACACTGACAACAGAAGAAGATGAAGAAGAAGCAAGCTTTTGGTGTTGTTCATCATCTACGGCAAGCAAAGGTTGAGTCTTCAAAAAGAAAAACTCAAGAATGAGAACAAAACATCTTTAAGGATTCGATCCAAACCCAAGCCCTACAAAATAAGAACAACCGCCAAGATAATGAGAATGATTGAGATGAATGATGATCACGTTGGTCTCTCAGATATTTTTATTTATATATTTCGTTGTTTCTGTTTATAGAAAAAAAAAAATAAAAGAGATTAAGGTAAGTTTAATGAGGAGCTTCACATGGAGTGGAGGTCGGAGGAAAAAAGGCAGGCGGGTACATGTGAATACGAAGGCGCCTCCTCCCACAATAATACCACCAAACAGCTCTCTCTCTCTCTCTCACACAGACACAGAGAAAGCAGGAGAAAATAGTTATGAAGGGAAGGGAGAGAGAGAGAGAGAGAGAGAGAGAGAGAGAGAGGAAAGTGAGGGTCTACTCATCATGTGGTTATGTTTGCAACAAACCACTCATATTGTCCTTTTCTGCTTTTTTTCTCTTCCGTATTTATTTTATATTCTCTTTCTTCTCACATTTTGGACTTCCCTTATTTTAGTATTCATCCACTAAGATCTCCATTACACCAGATTGATTATTTAAAAAAAAAAATTATACGATAACCGGTTTGAATTACCGAATTTTTATTTGTATCAATCAATTTCAGTTTTGTATCAGTTTAATTTGATTAAAATTATTGATTTTTTATCAAGATTATATTTATATTGGTTTAGTATTTGTTTTGTTTAAAAATAATATCAAAATGGCGAATCAAATGTTTGGTTTTCTTTTTTCTTTAAAGGAAGGAAAACAAAAATTATGCTTTGGTCAAGTGGGACTCATTAGTTAAAGGTGTATCATGTTACAAAGATATTATGCTTTACTTGTTAACTAAACTAATTGATGAAATAAATATAAGATAATTCACCCTATGATGAGTTCAATAAATTTCCACTTATGTTTATCTTTCTTGATAAATGCTCAATTAATCTATCGATTTGTTGGTTAAAAAAGGTACTATTAATTTTTATCCATCTTATTTCATTAATGTGTAAATTAATTTTTAAATTTAAAATTTCATCCGCGATAATTTTAACATAAGTTTGGTTCTTATTTAAGAACAATACTAATAATTTTTTATGGATTATTGTCAATATAAAGTTCTTGATTCTTACTAAACACGCTCCACTACAATGTGAAATGGTAATTTATATTTTATTATGATATATATATAAAAAATCGATTCTAACTTTATATATATGTAAAACGTAGGTTTGGTCAAGGAAGGGGAAAAAAGTCAAAATCCAAAAAAAAAAAAATCCATTTTTGATACACTGAAAAACAAATGTAATATTTCAAGAATAAAAAATAAAAAAATGCAATACATTATATAATCATATGTTTTCTAATCAATTTATATTAATAATTAAAAAATATTTTAGCGGTAACTAATAATAATAAAATATAGATTGAACAGCACTTTAGATTAAAGGATCATATCAAGAATGATGATAAGACAGTAGACCTAAAGATATGATCTTAGCAGAAGCTCGAGGAAATTTTTATAACTCTACCTATATTGTTATATGTAGATTATAATTTATTACTTACTTTACAAAAGAGCTATTAACTATCTAAACTTTTAAAAGATTAATTTGCAAAGTGATTATAAGAGCTATATCTTTATATCATGTTCATTTACGAATAGATGAGTAGATCTTACTCCGATTTTGTCACTTTGGATTGTTTGGAATTCATAATGTTATATTCTTTCCTTCTCTATATATTTATCACTTATTTATGTTTCAAGATCTATAATGATATAGTACAATTATAATTCTTCACAGAGTGGTATCAAAACATATATAAATATTACATAAATTTTTATAAATTTCACAATCGGATCTAAATTTTTATAAATAGTAACCAATATTTTCTCTCTGAACCAAAATATTCAAGCCGAAAGCGTGTAGATTCCGTGATGTTAGATTTAGTGCTGTTCTTCTGAGTTGAACGCGATGGGGTTTTTAAGAGGGGGTTTCCATATAATGTGTGGGAAATTCAACGGAAGATCCATGAATCTACGGGTTGCTGAGTCCTGAGTGGTCCTTGTCGTCCGTTCAACGCGTCATTGAAAATGCGACTCCGGGAAAACAAAGCGTGCAATTACTTGTTAAACAATTATGGTTTGGTTTACTTGGCTGATTGTAATAAATTCCTATTATAATGGAATATAATAAAACCGTAATAAGATTTTTTATTAGTTTTTTATTTAAATGGTAATATGTTGAATAAAATATAAATTTTAGTATTAAATTGATATTTTTAAATTGGGTGGTGTCGATTTCAACTGTTGGATGTAAAAAGGCAAGAGAGGAGGAAGCAAATCTTTAAGCCAAAACACAGAAAGAGCCAGTCGGATTACGTTGCTTTTAACGAACTTTATTGATTACCCAAAGGAACACTTCAATAAGCAAAGATACGCCGTGATGGCCTCCACATTAAGTCGACAAGACATGAAAGAAAGAGAGTGGAGTGAGAGCGACCACCGACAAAAGAGACGTTGGATTGAGTGACCCAAACTCGGAGAAGATCTCGATCAGAAGGCCCACGTATGCAATCACAGCGTTGTGGAATGATCTGTACCGCACCCTATACTTCCCTCTTCGCGGGATCTTATGGGAGGGAGGCCCATATCCACGTGATATGGTGGGGCCTACTGACAGAAGTTCCCTTGCTTTAAACACGTAGTATACGCGAATCGGCAGACACAGACACCATGAGAGCATTAAAAAGGGTGGGGCGGGGCTGGTGCACCTGATCCAGCGCCATGACTTTGTGCCGCGAATCCATCAATAATGGCGGTGGATTGCTACTTTTTTTGTTGCCGTTTTCCTTTATGGCAGGAAAGGGACGTTTACTTGTTAACATTAATAAATAAATAAATAAAAATTGCTTGATGGATTCGACCTAATTAGAGTGAAACGTCAACCTATGATCATGACGCATGACTTTCGAGACATGAAATAATATGAAAAATGTTTATCGATGCGTTCTAATGCCCAATAAGGATCGAATTGTTTTCTTAGAATCATTTTTAAACATATTTTATAGTTAAAGAAAACTCTTCATTAACTATTGATTAAATAAACTCAACGGTAATTGTTTAAGTAATCATCAATATATATATATTTACGAAAATAAAACTTCTACTTTGGAATTTTCACTTTTATTATTTGTTATGCCATTTTTTTTATACTTTTAGGAGAATAACATTTTTAAATACATTCAATTAATCAATTTAATGAAAATTATAGAAATAAATTTGTTAAAGAAATTCCAAAGTTTAATACTTCTATACCATTTCTCCTAATCAATTAGAGGTCAAGCTCATCACACCATTTCTCCTAACCAGCTAGAGGTAAAGCTCATCTTTCATGATATTCTAATAAACTATATGTCACAATGATCATTGCGATATTGTTTAACTGTCGATTTAATAATTGCTTAGATAAGATTTTTTTTTTTTTTTGTAAGGCCATATTTTCATTAATTAGGGAAAACAAGGAAAAACTTTATAAAGGAAAGTGCCAATATGCTAAAAGCCAAAAAAAAAGCCCCATCTATAAAAACAAGATATTTGAAAATTTAAACATAGCACCAAAAGTCAAAATGGAATGGAATGTGAGAGTTAAATGACAATATGTTTTTCTATATATAATCACCTATAGAATTGTTGATTCCAATTATGAATTATAGTGATATTTTTTGAGAATATCCTTAATTTATACATAAAATAAATATATATTATACACTAAAAGTTTATTTTATAAATTTCTAATAATACTAATGAATAGAATTACTTTTGTCCCATTGAAGGAATAATCATTATTCCTAGGAAGATTTTCATTTATAAAATTGCTTCGAAATATGAGAAATAAATGACATCTCCAATGGTATCATAATTAACCAATGGGTTGAATCCTAATAGCAAAGTAGAAATATTAACTTGCTCTAATGTATATGAAGATTTTTATGTACTTTTATATCATCTTACCACATTAAATATATTTAATTATATTATTTGTTATATACAAATCATAAGTTAACATGTGTACTCTTAGTAGCATTGATAAACAATGATAGAATATAAGTATATAAAAGTATGACTAAAAGGCTTACATATTTTTGTTAACACCCTCCATTTGAGGGTATATTACATAAGAAAATGGTGAGGCCCCTGTATCCATATGCTTTGCGGCATGTGGGATTGTAATAGTTGTTGGTGATTGTGCCCTAGGTCAATTACTGGATAGTGTCATCTTTATATCGCTCGATCTTATCATTTCTCGATTTCTAAGTAAACTGATAAAAATAAATGAAATTGATTACGCTATCAATTCATTTGAGCACGGCCATGCATTTCTCAGTCTCACTCATCGAGGGGCCCAGAGATATATCTCTCACAACGAGAGGGACAAATCCCATCTTAATCACTCAACTTCCTCTACATGATTTACATTATACCCAATCTCAACCTTTATAATTATCTCGTTAAAGACAACGTTTGATTGAGTTGAAACATAATATTCCTCATGTTGGAATCCATGGTGATTTCAGGTCTGAGGATACGATGACATTTTATTTTGAGAATCACTTATGACACTAATCCATGTAGTGATCTCAAAGCGGGTCAGTCCAGTACATAGTTCTCCAACATGTACCTATGAGTTTGATTTATATCTCCATATAAATAAACATCCCATGATTATCAGTCAAACCTCATACTAGATTTAATTCATTATTGTTCCCACAATAATGAGCATCTAGGGACATTTAGAATAATTAAATTATTCACGGATCCTATTATAAAGTAAACATGCAAACAATATAATAGAAATGTTTATGAATGACAATATCCAGTAATTGGCCTAGGGCACAATCACCAACAATCTCCCACTTGCACTAGGCCAAATCATACATGTATCTAATACCCATTGACCTAGTATGATGATCATGCTTTTGCCTGTGCAAGAAGCTTGATAAGTGGATTAGTAATATTGTCATTTAGTTGATACTTTGCATATCTTCACAGCATCTGATGCTGTTATACACTCGGTTTTTCTTTAGAATCTGCTACGGTATTCTGCTTTGAACTTTTCAAGCTTACTTACCTCCATTGAAAAGAAAAATATGTCCAGATTGTGATGTAAAATCATCCTTGTCATATTGGAAACTAGTATCCGTGTAACTATTTACAACTAGCTCGTCTTCCAATCCTCCATCTATCAAGAATGCATCTTTAGTTCTTCTTAAGTACCTAAGAATATTCTTGACTGCTGTTCAATGAGGTTAACTACGATCTAACTGGCATTTACTGGTTATGCTTAATGCATATGACACATCTGGTCGAGTGCATAACATGGCATACATGATTGATCCAATAGTCGAATCATAAAGAGTCTTACTCATGTGATCTTGCTCATCATTTGTCGTTGGACATTGAGTCTTGCTCAGATTTATATCATGTGACATTGGCAAGAATCCCCTTTTGGAAACTTGCATACTGAACCTATTCAGTACTTTGTCTATATATGCACTCTGACTTAGGCCAATAAGCTTTTTAGATCTATCCCTGTAGATCTTGATGCCTACGATATAGGCAGTCTTACCTAAGTCTTTCATTGAAAAACACTTCCTAACCAAGACTTGACCTTCTGCATGGTAGGAATGTCGTTTCCAATGAGTAATATGCCATCTACATATAGCACTAGAAAGACAATTGTACTCCCATTAATTTTCTTGTAAACACAAGGTTCATCTTCGTTTTTAATGAATGCAAACTCTTTGACTGCTTCATCAAAATGAAGATTCCAACTCCGAGATGCTTGCTTCAATCCACAAATGGATCTTTGAAGCTTGCAAACCTTTCAGGATTTTCAGGATGAACAAAACCCTCAGGTTGTGTCATATACACATCTTCAAGTAGGTTTCCATTAAGAAACGTTGTTTTGACATCCATCTGCCATATCTCGTAATCATGATACGCAGCAATGGCAATGAGAATTCTGATGGATTTGAGCATAGCAACTGGTGAAAAGGTTTCATCATAGTCTATACCATGAGTTTGCTTGAAGCCCTTTGTCACTAGTCGTGCTTTAAAGGTATGCATTTTGCCATCCATATCAGTCTTCTTTTTGAAAACCCACTTACACCCAATGGTCTTAGTACCTTCGGGTGGATCAATCAAAGTCCATACTTGATTGTCGTGCATGGATTGCAATTTAGATTTCATGGCATCCAACCATTTCTCGGAATCTGAACCTATTATGGCGTCTTGATAGGTAGTGGGCTCATCTTGATCTATGAGCAACACATAACGACTATCTGTTATGAGAAATCCATATCTCTCAAGTTGATGTCGCATTCTATCAAACCTACATGGGCCTTGTATTACCTGTGGAGCATCAACAACTAACTATATATCTTGTTGACTTTCAACTGGCGGTGTAAGACTATTTTATGGATCTCGAACCACTTCGAGATATATTTTACTCCCACTGGTTCTTTTAGAGATAAACTCTTTTTCTTTAAAAGATACCATTCCAAGCAACAAAAACACTTTGTTCTCAGAGGGTTTACAAAACAATAACTTTTGGTTTCTTTTAGGTACCCCATAAAAAGTATTTACTTGACTTAGGTCCTAATGTGTCTAAGGCTTGACGTCTCACATAAGCCTCACAACCCCCAAATCTTGAGGAAAGACAGACTAGGCCTTTTTTTTAGTCCATATCTCATATGGTGTCTTTTCAACCGCCTTAGAAGGAACATGATTTAACATGAATGCAATGTCTCTAGGGCATAGCCCCAAAAGGATGGTGGAAGATCTGTTTGACTCATCATAGATTGAACCATATCTAATAAGGTTCTACTCCTCCTTTCAGATACACCATTCCATTGTGGTGTTTCAGGTGGAGTTAATTGTGAAATTATTCCACAATTTCTAAGATGGTCCTTAAATTCTTGGCTTACATATTCACTACATCGATCTGATCGAAGTATTTATTATTTTTTGCCAAGCTGTTTTTGTACTTCATTATGAAAAGCTTTGAACATTTCAAATGACTCAGATTTATGTCTCATTAAAAAGACATATCCATATCTACTGAAATCATTAGTAAATATGATGAAGTACTGATAACCTCCTCTAATAGCAACGGTTAATGGACCTCATACATCAATATGTGTTAGGCTCAATAAATCAATTGCCCTTTCACTATGCCTAGTAAAAGGATCTTTGGTCATCTTGCCTAATAAACAAGACTTGCATATTTCAAATGATTCAAAATCAAATGAATCTAAAAATCCATCTTTATAGAGTTTTTGATATGCGTTTCTCGTTTATATGACCAAGATGATAATGCCATAGGTAGGTCATATTTAAATCATTGGATCTAATTATATTAGTATTTATGTTATAGATTGATCCATTATCATGTTTCAGATTTAGAACATAAAGACCATCATGTAAGTCAGCATTTGCATAATACATGTCTCTATTTATAAATGGAACATTTATTATTCTTAATAATAAATGTGAAACCTTCATTGTCTAAACATGAAATAGAAATAATATTCCTACTCAAAGTAGGAACATAAAAGCAATTGTTCAACACTAACAAAAGCCCATTGGGCAAAATCAATTCATAAGTCCCAACAGTTAGAGCAGCAACTTTTGCTCCATTTCCAACTCGTAGGTCGACTTCGCCCTTCTTCAGATCTCTACTCCTACTGAGACCCTGAAGCAGTAGTCTTACTACTCTTCTTCTTCTTTAAATCTTCCAAATAGAGTTTGCAGTTTCTCTTCCAATGACCTGGTTCATTGTAGTGAAAGCAAACTCCTTCCTTAGGAGGCTTTGCATTTGGTTTAGGCTTGGACTTAGGCTTTGAACTTTTCTTAGCCTTAGCATTGCCTTTACCTTTCTTTTCATGCCTTTTCCTGAACCATCAAGACATTGCTGGGTTTCTTCTTTTTGATATTGACCTCAGCAGTCTTGAGCATCGAATGCAATTCAGAGATTGTTTTGTCCATATTATTCATTGTATAGTTCATGACAAACTGGTCATAACTATCTGTCAGTGAATTTAGGATCAAATCAGTAGCAAATTCCTGACTTATTGGAAAACCAAGCCTATCAAGATGATCAATATAGCCTTTCATCTTTAGGACATGGGCACTCACTGAACCTCCCTCCACCATCTTACAAGAATGTAAGGCTTGGGTAGTCTCATACCTCTCTTGCCTAGCTTGCTGCTGGAACATTTCCTTAAGATGGAGGATCATCTCATAAGCCTCCATGTTTTCCAGACCCTTCTGAAGTTCTGGACTCATGGTTGCAAGCATTAGGCATCCTACTTCCAAAGAGTGATCAGAATGCTTCCTATAAGCATCCTTTTCAGCTCTTGAGCATTAGCGGAGGTTCCTCAGGAATGGGCTCATCAAGGACATAAAGTTTCTTTTCGTGCTTGAGAACAGTTCTCAAGTTTCTGAACCAGTCTAGAAATTGGTTCCAATCAATTTATCCTTCTCAAGGACAGATCGCAATGATAATTTGAAGTGTTTTTGTAGCCATTAATCTATAATTACTTATGCAAAGTTTATTTTAATAAATTAAAACTCCCACTAAATCAATAACCCTCATTATCAATGTTGTTTCATTTAATTATTGCAATCTAGTGGGCTAAGATCCATATTTCACCTAACTTTAAGTCAGCTTTGGCATGACGCTTAAAGTTAAGTTATTTAGGTAGGTAACTCTTTACCAATTACATCGCATGTAACTCTTAGATCTTTTATGGGATTTTTGACATCATATGTCCCAACATGTTCAAATCCCATCTAACGCCTTAGGCCCAAAACCGTTTTGATAGCCTAATTAAGTTGAACCATATTAAACACATGAGTAGCACCATTACCCATCCTGCCTTACTAAGATAACCTAATGCACCCTGCTTTGGCAGAACCTACATTTTAGTGATCGAAGTCTTGACAGGTGTTTAATCATGGGTGGCATTTAACTTAAAATTTATTGAGGGATTTAATTATTGATATTCCATTTTTTTATCACGTTTAATGGATATTCAAGCATACATGGTGGTAAATATAGTATCACATACATATACATACATCATGACACTATCCATGCCTTATGTTCAATCTAGATATCATGTGACAAAAGGATAATGACATAAGTTATGGATTAGGTAAAAATCGGATCACCAATCTTCATTTAATTTGGGTAAACATAATGTCTTGCTAGAGGCCACTTTTGTTTTGTTGACTAAAATTGTTTTAAGTCAATTGCCAATATTAGGTGAACCTACAGGGTCACACACAAAAGAACGAGTCAAAAAGATTATAGACTAAATTTAATGTCTCGTGGGAATAATAATTTATTATTAAGAATAATAATAAATTAATGGATCAAAGACTAAATTTGATGTCTTGTAGGAATAATAATTTATTATTATTGAGAGTAATAATAAATTATTACATTGTTATGTGCAAGAATTATATTTTAGGAAATATTATCCCTTATTAGATTAAGGGCACTACTGTCATTACTCATGTGAGAATGACATTAGTATAAAAGGCACATAAAGAGATCTCTTTAGGGTTAACGACTTATCTGTCGACATTAACCGCAGAGAAAATCTGCAAACCCTAAAGAGTGAAGCACAAAGAGTTGTGTGTGAAAATCCCAATATCATCTAGAAATGTTCTAGATCACGCTAGCACGTGAAGGATCCTTTTGAAGAGTGCTCGTTCGTGTGGATACCGTAGAGGGTATTGTGATTTTGCGGTACCTACAGATCCGATCTGCAAATTGATTTCAAGTTTCAAGCTTTAGAGGTACGGAATCAAACTATTTGTTTTTGTTTTAATCTAATCAATACACATGGATACTGGGTTAGGGTTTTCTTTTTGAAATCCGCTGCAAAAGATTTGATCTGTATAATTTTAAAACCCTATGGAAACCCAACAATAGTATCACAAACTTATTTGGCACATCCTTAGTAAATGGAGTTATCAAAGATAAGTGGTTAAAGGTAAGATCGTCTATGCTTTTCTTAAAAATATAGAGAAGAGAGAGAGAATAAAAGCAATGTATATAAATTATAGCAACGGCACACAATATATATATTTATATATGTAACTAATGAGTTTATTCTTGTTATTACCTTCAAAAAGAGTGCATAATCCTCACAAGCATGCATTTAAGATAAACATAAAAAATCACATATACTTAATTTCAATGTGATAAACAATCAAGCTATAAATAATATAATCTTAGCATCCCGAGACACATAGTGGTTCATAACTCTTGGAGCTACATGTAAGAATCATGATGTAGGTACTCATTGATACTCTAAGGCTCAAATACATGGTCATGTCAATTTAGAGCCATTACTAGATGGAACAGAAGTATTTTTTGTCCATTGTAGTCATCAGTGAAGGTGCTCCATACCATGAATACAATTTGACTACGACTTCCTTTCAACAAACTAACATGTATCTTAATAACTTCTTAGTTTACAATTTGTTGACTTAAAATATACGCACATGGTGAAATCAACACCTAATCTACCATGCTATTCTAGATCATTACCCCACTTAAGATAATGTAGCTGCTCATCATGTAGACTTAGATATTTCAGCTCTATGTTAGTTTAATTTTTAATCTATTAATCACATAAAACAAGTTAATAAAAATACATGTGTAACGCTCATTAAACTCAAATCGGTTAATTAAGCAGTCAATGCATGATACAAACTCATACCATAATTATTACCTAAGTGTGCTATAAATGGATAAAGCTATATCTAAGGATTGGTTTTTAGCTCAAATGAGTGATTTCGACTTAAAGATTATCGAGTTTTATATATTTCTACCTTTACTATACAAAGAAATTACCAATACAAAAAACAAAATTGATTACTAAAATATCATCGCAAAATCGCGTCTATGAAATGGAATATAAATATTTATGCATAAATCACGATACCAAGTTTAATTACCATTCCTATATCACGATTATAAAAAGTGATAGGTTATTTTTATAAGTTTATCGCATTTTCCAATTATGCTTTAGCAGCATATAAAATTTGAGTTACAACCAAAGAAAAGTGAAAAGGGCTTAGATTGAAAGACAATAGTTGCTCTTTTTTTTGTCTCGTCATGAATTAATGCACATTTTTAAAGCTGGTCTGCACTATGGAGTCTAAACTACAACATCGGTCACTTTTATAAAGCTTTTATCATGAATTATTATTGCAACAAACATACAAATAGGACATATATCACGATTTATTATTGCAATATACATATAGACATATATCTCGTCTTTAATTTGTGATTTTGGTATTGTATATTGGTAATTATGCTTAATTTGATCTTATTTAAGTAATTATTATTAACAAGTATCCTAAATAACAAATAATTTTAAGATTATTGTTTAGAACTTTTGAGGGTCAAGTCAATCCAATTAGAGTTAAATAAGGTCAACCAAGCACACAACAAGGGAGTGGTCAACCATGCTTTAAGAGATAGGTTGATCAACCTTATAAGAGGGGTCGCGACTATAGAATGAGATCAATTGATTGGCCCTCTTGAAAAAATTACTTGGGTCACAATTGGGGTTTGTAGTGAAATTGATTACACTCATCCTTGGTCAACCTTAGCTTTAAAACTCTGAACAATATGAATCCCACTTATAAATTTCACTCTCTAAATTTATCCTCAGCAAACACTATTCAATTATCCATCATCATTTAACTCCACAAAACATGAATTTTACATAATTTAGAAACATTTTATTTACAATTAATACCACATTGATTCTATTATCCATTAAACTTAATTTTTTTTTTGGGTAAATTACACTAGAAAGTATCAACTTTTCATACAGTTTATTTAATGTATTGATATGCCTAGTGGCTAAAAAGAGAAATCAATATTTCATAAAGTGAGTCAAATAAAGTATTAACGTCTAGTAGTTGTTTATTAATTTTTCTCAATGAATACATCATTTGATTTATTTTTTGATACATTAATTCATCTTTTTAATTACTTGATTTGCCAATACCTTAAATGAACTTGTCTCTAAATAACGATACCTTCTGGTGCAATTTACCCATTTTTTCCTTCTTAAGTAAGTGAAGAATTATTAAATACCACCCATTAGTGTCTCTTAAAAAAATAATTATACATGATTAATTATCTCATTACAAGAAAACAAAGATGGCATAAAAGAAAACAAAAATGCTTAATTCGCTAGCTATAGTTAAGAAATTGGATAATATGTTATGGTGATTTCGATTACATGAACATGTGACCAATAGATTGAAGAAAAGTCTCTATATACTATAGGCTATCATTCCAAGGCATTCAAATAAGGCACTTAGGCACTCTAAAACCTTTTGAGAGTGTTACGTAAGCCAAATCAGCCTCACAAAAGCATTAAGTACATAAGGAGAAAGTAGAAAGAATTCATGATGATAGCCTAGCCTTCCGAGCCATTGGGATTACATATTGATACTTTCCATTGAGTAAACAAATGTAGTTAAACTCTAGAACAATAATAGCATCAATACTGTCTAAGAAGTCCTTACTAATGACAAAATCAAAATCATATACATGGTATAATTCTATATTCTCCCTTCCATGTCAACTACTAATGCTAAACCCTATATCCCTAACAATTTCAAATGTTGGCTTTTCTTTGGAATTTACTATTTTCAATTGAGCTTTGATCTTTTCCACCTTTAGACCAAATGTGAGGCTCCTATATCTACCATCACACTCACGTTCCTCACAACCACCATTACTTTAACATACATTAAATCCTTGTACTTTTTAAAGTCTTATTTTTAATGGCATGAAGGAGTTGTATAGAACTAAATTGAATCTTCTCCTTATAATTCGACTTGTCATATATAATTGGAGCTATCAAATTCTCCCTCTTAAAATAATCCCTAGCATAGTACGATCCATAAAAAAGTAGCATTTTAGTTCTATGCTTCTCAATAGCAATTTTCTTTATTTTGTTTCTCCTCTTTGGTGGACTTGGGGATCTATTACCCTTATTTCCTTCTCTTCTTCAGTTTCACTACAAGACGAATATTTGTCTTCCCATCTATATAATTCTATTAGCCCCTCAGTAATGACTATTACCTTCAAATTATTCTCCACATCTTGTTACTTTAATTCTTTAATTCAACTCTCACTTATGGTTTCAACCCATCTAAAAATGTAACGCGAGCATTGCCCTATTTGAGCTCTAGGATTTTTAACATAACATATGATAAGTGTTGTATATATTGCTTCACATTACCCTTCTGAGTAAGGTGCAAAGTTTGATCTTAGCTTTCCTTCCAACATTTTGTAGGGAGGATATGTCCTTGAATTCACTTACCAAATCTATCAAGAAGGTTATCTCATTGACCCCAAACAACACCCACCCCCCACCCCCCCCCCCCCCCCCCCCCCCCCAACTACCACCATAAAGGTAGAATTTCTCAAGTATAATGCTGCAACAAGTTCTTCAATCTTCAACGAACCTAATGACAACAAAGTACTATTCCAAGCCCTAAAGAATATCATCAATCTCTCTCATAAAGTGCATCCCCTTGAAGTACTCTATCTTTAATATATCTACCTTGACTATTGGTTGAATTGTTACTCCATTAATTATTGTTGCTCTATAAAGGGTTAATTATGCTTTAAAATTCTGTGTTTCCTTTCATAAAACCAAAAAGGTTGCATCTGTTATTTCCTCCATATTGGATGTCCTAGCGTCCACTTTATCAATTCTAACCTCAAAGTCTTCTATTTAGGCTTTAAGGGCACCATCTTATGTTCCCAAGCTTTCCATGTTTGATTGCATGCTAATCGTATCAAGAATAAATAATAAAAACCCATTGTAATCCTACAATCTAGCAAAGGTAAGCACACCTGTTTTGTAATATAGGATTGGTTACGGGTGTTATATTCAAAGATCTATGGGCAAGTACTAGTATTTCCCTTTGACTACAATCTAGCTTAAATTATCAAGATGATTATACTAATTTTAATTTACTAATTAAACTAATAACTAGAAAGCCTTAATTAATTAATGATATAAGTGATTTTCTTGGTTTAAATCAATTCACAAACGATGCCTCTCGTTTTGATCTACCATAACCTTTAATTCTTATGATAGGAATTAACTAATAATTAGTTAAGCTTTGAACTGTAGGATTTCTTAATTCAATCAATTACTCTCTTTAAGTTAATTAATTCCTAATCCTACATGAGATAGTGGGAATGTCTTCCTTCACTAATACCGCTGTAAAATTGCATGAAGTTTATGAACCCTATGAATAAGATTAGATATTCATTATAGAAATTCGAAGTCTCCCTATGTATAAGTGAAACATGCAAATTCTTTATTCATGGATAATCTATCCGATCAGTTGAAATTTCTTTCTAATTGACAAGAATCAAACATGCAATAATCTTGATCATAAATTATCATAAGAGCAGTAGTCACATGAATAAATTCAAGACACCAATTTTTCATTAATCAACAAAGATTTAGTACATGGGTTAGGGTTCCACAAAACCTAGTAAATACAAAATCTACTCTTCCATAGGATAAACAATAAAAGCAAAAAATCTAGAAAAGTTTTGAGATAGCATGATTAATAAAACCCTTTGAAGTAATCGTTATGAACTCCATATGTTGTGCAACAATTCCCCCTAAAAAAGCTCTCCAAAATGTGTACTTTAGGGCCTAGGAATGGAATACAGATGGTTGGATTCCTGGAAAAATGAAATAGAGCACCTATATATATGATGTCATTGTACACGACCCTCCTACACGACTTGTGTATGTAGGTCGTGTACACTTAGAAAACATGAACAAATTCACCGCTCAACATTTGTACACTACCCGACATACATGACTCGTGAATATTAGTCGTGTACTCATAAACTAAATATTTTTCTCATTGTCTGCTCCGAAAATTATACACTGGTTGTGTACTTCTCTAGTGTACTCCTGATATTGTAGTGATTGTTCCAAAACTTCATCAAATCTTCGCTCTTTTCATTATAAATCTTTCAAATATCTCAATCACTCATTATTTACCCCTAAAATGAAGAATATATCTAATAAGTATAATTTTCTTTAGAAGATCAACTAAATAGTGCATAAAATATGATTAACAAGGTCTTTGGACACTTATCAATATTACAGTTGAGATTCCCCTTGCAACTCACCTCAAAGTTCTTTCTCTAATTCCTTTATGTGGGTTTAAGACACTTCTGACCTTTTCTTCACTTTAAGAATGCAAAATTTCATCTCCTCTTACCTAGCACTGAGTGTCATCAACATATATCTTAACCAAACCCCTTTCATGGTAAGTGGGTCCTCCTTACAAGCAGTTTCATCCACTATAACCTAGATGTTATTCTCTTCATAGAAGATATCTTTACTTTTACCTTAGAAAACTTAGCTTTGGTACTACTTCTTGTAGTGCAATCATTTCAGTTGCTTTTATGCGGTATTTAGGCACTGTAAAACTTGTTAGGAGTTTTAAGTGGCCAAATCACTCTATAAACCACTACCTATAGAAAGAAAAAGTTGAGGGGAGAGATTATAGGAAAATAAAAATTCACTAATGAATGGATGATGTACAAACAAAAGTAGGTCCCTTATATATACAAAATACCTTATTACACATAAGGCCAAGATTATTCCAAACTGCCAGCTATGATTAAATTTTACCTACCACTTTTTTCTACTACATCTACCTACTTGACCTACTGCACCTATTAATATATATTGAATTTAGACAACTCAATTCCAATGGTCTTTGGGTGACCTCCATTTGCGTTCTATACACTGGATCTTCCTCTTTAGAGCTCTAGAATGCTGCAACTTGGGACTTCTCTTGATAAGTTTGTGACACATGCATGTCTAAAGAATATGCAAATTGATTGATATGTATTTATATATATATTTCAATGCAAACATTTTATTATTACTTTCTTTAAATATATAGTATTTTTGAGTTGAAATAAATTGCACATATAACTTGAAAGCTATTGATAAGGTGTGGATGTACGTTTATAAACTTTTTAAAAAAGTTTTTTTTTTGTTTGAAATTTTTCAAAAATATGCATATAAGCTCTAAACCATTTCTAAGATCCAAAAACTTTAGACATATGTTGTCCTTTAAATAATGATTTTAAGATTCCTTTATAGTATGTGGGGATGATATAATTTTAAAAGTTATAGAAAAAAATATAAGTGACATTTTAAGAATTAAATGATCAAATGTACTTGAAAATTAGTTTATAGGTTATCTATTATTATTAAACAAATCTTTTAATTTGTGTCAAAAAATGAAATCCTAACAATTGTTTATTCTCTTTTTTATAATTGTGATGGTTACTTTACTTTCTCCCTCTCTCTCTCACACACACTATAAGTACTCTTCTTTTCAAGCTTTCTATTTATTACTTTACTCTCTCTCTCTCTCTCACACACACACATACACACTTTATAACTACTCTTCTTTTCTAGTTTTCTATTTATTATATTTGTTATAAAAATAAGTTCTTTTCTATTCGTCGACACAACTGGCACATCACTGCTAGTATACTCTAAAACTAAAAGTATTCACATTTTCTTATTATCAAAAGATTTGTGGACATCACTTGTATTATTTGTTTCCAACAAACTCTACATATCGCAAGTGACACTTATACAATTTTATTGTTGGTTTCCATCTATTTAGCTCGATTGAGCATAATATAAAGGTAAAATCGTGTAAGGTTCTATGTTAAAGGCTCACTAATAATGTTTAGCTTGTTTAACTTCTAATCTTACTTTTCTTTATCAATATACCAGAATACTCACTATTTCTCTTTAGCACCTCTCACAAGCTAAGTACTATCTTCTTTTTTCTCTCATGTTTCTCTCTCAACGTTAGGGTTTACTATGCTAATGTTTTTATGATATTTATAGGTTACAATGAGCTTGTTTGAGTTGATCAAACTCCTAATCTCCTAAGAGACACCTTGATGATGGTAAATATGGGATATCACCTTGTTTCATTCAACTTCAAATTTATAGCAAATCATGAATGTGAATCCACTATTCAGTTACATGTTAGTTGAAGCTAGTACTCTAACTTAGTTATTCTGCAACAATCTTCTAATTTTAGTAACTAATTTGTGTGGTTTTACTATTTATATGTAACAAATCTAGCTCAAAATCTCTAAGCCACCTCAGATTATTTCTGTCTTGAAACTCTATTTGTAACATTTGTCTTTGCCTCTTGATAAGTACATCGTCCTCAAGGTGAAATTTAGGGTAAATTTTGATAGATCTTTCCATGAAGCATCCACTAATGGCAAACCCTACCATCGAACTAAAATTTGAGGCACCCAAAATCCTTGTTGAAACATTTTTCGTGAACTATAATAGCTAGGGGATATAGAATTGGATGGTTTTTGAAAGCTCTCTAGATAGCTATAATTAAGGCACAGATTGACTCAGAGCTTTCTTAAGAATTGAAACATGAAACATATTATGCATCTTGGTTCTTTCTGGTAGCTCTATCCCATATGCTACATTACTAATACGTTGTAGCATAGTAAATGGACCATAAAATCTTCTCACTGAGGATAAATTTGTTTGTAGGTCGTAATTTTACAAACACTAAATCACTAGGGAAAAAGAAAATCAGTTCTATGTTGATCAACATTCTTCTTCATTCTAGTTTGAGCTTTCAACAAATTATCCTTCAATTGTATCAACATTTCATCCTTAGCTAACAAATACATGTTTACTGCTTATAAATTACTTATACCTTTCTCGTAGAAAAGTATAAGTGGTCATTTACTCCCTTCATGTTTAGAAGTGTTATAGAAAAATTCTACCTAAGGCAAATGAGATACCCAATCTTTAAGTTTATCTATCACAAAACATCGTAAGTATTGTTAGATAATCCAATTTGTTGGTTTCTCTTAATGATGATTTTGATGATAACAAAAAGAGTTAAGTGTTTAGTAACAAATCCATTAAGTGTGTAGTGAATATGATCAAAAGTTTTATGAAAATGTTTTACAAAATGATATAACTCAGAAAGTATTTCAGAAAGTGTTAAGGAGAGTTTTTCAAGAACAAGTGAGTAGTCAGAAAGTAATTCAGAAGGTAACTAGTACTTTACAAAGACTTGTATAACAGTTAGAAGGAAATTCAGAGACTAATGCGATATCACAACCATGAATATGAAAAACGAATGATTTCTAAATAAATTTGTAATTTTGAAGACCCAGCACCAAAGTGAATGTATTGGTAATGCATTCAATTATGTTCCATAAAGTTGGATAAATTATCCAAGGGGATTCAAGTTTATATGGATTAAGGATTAATTGATGAAGAATTTAATTCTTGATAGAAATTGAAGTATCACGACAGGAAATTCAAGGTTCATTTTTAAACATATCTATAATCTCGTGACATTATGAAATAAGAAGAGAATCTGAATGTGATATTCATCAAGGACGAGTTTATCAAAGATCAAGAGAATTCAAAATTTGAATGAATCAATATCAGATTAATGAAGTTACTATTTTCATGGGATATTTTCTTCATATCAAGAACGATGTGATCAGATCATCTTTTAAAGATTATCTACAAAAAAGCCAATTCAGATTTTAACGTTTGAAGAAAATCCATCAGAAGATCATATCCGAATCTCAAGCTCAATATCAGAATTAGCAAGATAAAAGGAATTCATCTTTATCCAAAGTTGTTACCGTTGAAAGAGAGAGATGAACAGCACCCTATCCGAATTATTTGCAAAATATTAGGATCTAATCCATTACTAGTCGTTGAACAATAACAAATATATTATAGGCACAGAAGAAAGAAGAGACATCCATCCTTGAATGTAAAAAAGAAAACAATCAACAAAAAGCTCTTAATATTTTCCTCAAGCAAATACTATCATTCATATTTTCATTGTACTGAAATTAGAGGATATTTTACTTATTTCCTTAAATCGATTTGTGATTACTCTTTGAGTGAGTTTGAGAGTTACAAGTAGGCTCAGTAGTTTGATTGTAACTTGAAGGAAGCTAGGATGATCAAGCTGAGTGCATTTGTCGTCAAGTGTTTTGGAAAAAGATAACTTGTAACTTGTTGATTTGTTAGATAGTGGAACATACTGGTGTGGAATACCTGATCCCCGATTTTGTGCTGGAAGAGAGGATTGACACTCGAGGCGGAACCTCTATAAATCAACTTTGCACTCTCTTCTCTTTTATCTCTTTAAATTTCGTGCATATCTTATTGTTTGTATGAGCTGCAATTTAGATTCAGAAACTAAATAAGAGAATAACTGGAAGTGTTGTTACTAATCAGAAACTAATTTGGAGACTAAGACTGGAAGTTTCACTCTTGTTTTTTTAACGTACAGTGATCATTTTTCAACCTGTTTTCATCGAAATTGGGAAATAAACTTTTATTTATTAAGTTTATTATTTTCAAGTAAGTTTAAAAAGCCATTTTAATTTGATTAACTAAGTTTGTGAATTTGGTTAAGTTTTTAAAATGATGAAATTTTCATTTTGGAAAACCAATTCACTCCCCCTCTTGGTTATTTCTTTGGGACCAACACTATTCATTACCTCAATTTGGCCATTAGATTAAGGATGATAAGTTATATTGAAATTCAATTTTGTCCCGTTTAAATTGAATTATTCCCTCAAAAAATGACTAAAAAATATTGAATCCTTGTTAGAAACAATAGACATAGGAAATCCATGTTGCCTTTCAACCATGTCAACAAATAATTGAGCAACTTTAGTAGCACTATAATGAGAATCTAGTGACCTCAGATGACAATACTTTGCCAATCTATCAGCTACTACCTATATGACTATTTTGCCATGAGACTTTGAAAAGTAAGTAATGAAATCCATAGAGAGATCCTCCAAAATTCATTCTAGAATTGACTATGGCTCCAATAAACCTTGAGGCTTTAGTAGAATGCTTTACTTGTTAACAAACATCACAACTTGCAAGATTTTTTCATTTCTTCTAATAAAACTAAAATTCCAACTTATGGTAAGTCTTAGAAACCAAAGTGACCACCCATAAGTGAATCATGAAACTCATATAGCAATAATGGTACAAGTTGGGAAGTAGGGACTGAAAATACTTGGTGATGAAACACCATTAACCCATCATATATTTTGTTTCATCTACTGTTACTGATCAAACTGTTAAATAAAAATCTTGAAATCCACATTCCTTTCATACTCCACCTTCAATAGAGATGTCAAATCAGTTTGAGGAATAAAAATTTCCAATAAATGTCCCTCTTATTGCCTTGAAAACGCATCTACTACTTTGTTATTGTGACAAGCTTTATAGACAATACGATAATCATAACCTAGTAACTTCACCAAATACTTTTGTTGATCGGGCATTTGTATTACTTGAGTAAGAAATTCCTTAATATAAAGTGAGTACACAGTAAGTATTGTCTTTACTTCCTCACAACCTCTACTAACGTATGTAATCCTCAAATGTGTGATGATGTCCTCATCATGTCTACCTAGAATTTCTTGCTAAAGAAAGTAATGGGCTTCTCTTCTTATAATAACAATGCTCTCATGCCTGTCCCTGAAGTATATGTCTCTACTACAAACTGTTTATCGAAATCTAGTAGTTGCAATAGTGGAGTCAAACACAGCACCTGTCTCGAAGAATTAAAAGAGTTAGTAGCTAAATTTTACCACTAAAAAGTGTCTTTCTTGAGTAAATCTGTTAATGGTGGAGCAATGGAAGCAAACCCCTTAATGAATATCTTATAATGACCCGCTAAAACTAAAAATGTTCTAAGTTGCTTCACTAAACTAGGTAAAGGCCAATTTTTTATGGCTTATATCTTAGAAGAATTGGGTCCAACAAATCCCTTAGACACAATATGACCCAAGTACTTAATTGAGCCAACACCAAACACACATTTAATCTTCTTCAAATAAAAAGTCTTATCCAACAATATTTGGAACACCACTGATAAATATGCAACATGAGCTTCTATCAACTCACTATATACTAATATATCATCGAAAAATATATTAATAAACTTCCTCGAATGTGGTTTAGAAAAGTTATTCATGTTAGATTGGAATGTAGATGATGCATTGCATAATTCGAACTGCGTCACTAAAAATTCATAGTGGCCTTCATGTGTTTAGAAAGCTGTCTTGTGAAAATCCTCCTTAGTCATCCTAATCTGATGATTGCTTGATTTGAGATCTAGCTTAGAAAAAATAGATGCATGCCTCAATTCATCCAATATCTCATCTATAGTAGATATTAGGAATTCATCATTCACTGTCACTTGATTCAAAGCCCTATAGTCAATACAAAATTGCCTAGTTCCATCTTTCTTTTTCACCAACAACACTGATGAAGAAAATTGGCTTGTGCTATTCTAAATAGTTTCTTGGTTTAACATTTCACGCACTTGCTTTTTCCATCTCCCCTTTCTAAGAGTGCGGATATCGATAAGGCTTTACATTTATACTGGTGAGACAACTAGTTTAATATGAATATGATATTGAATTGATCTACTTGGAGGCATGATGATGGTGTCTCAAAAAGCTTAGAAAATCTATCCAATAATGAATCCAATTCATTATTACCAGCGATACTTATTATAGTTATTTCATTTGTTTGAGCCATCAATTCAAACAACAAGGCCACTACATCATGAATTTGATTGATTGAGTGCACAATGAGTGAAAGGAACTCCATGTATTAGCAACATTTCTTTTATATTAATTCTTGCAAGATGGTACTTGATCATAGGGGATTGCAAACTACTAAAAAATTTAAGTTTAGATCAAATCTACTTTGAGAGGGAGGACATGATTGATCATAATTTGAATTCTAAGCATCAATGAAATGTCAAGAAGCATGTTAAACAAGTCAAGACCAAAACTTGCATTTTCCTCATTCCACAACTTAAATTAGGGTAGGAATTGCATGTTTGGCGTTACCATTTGATTGATGGATCCTCAACATTCTGCTAACAGGCTTCCATTGGGCTAGTAAACCTCTTACCACCCAAATGGTGATTTAAAAACAAAAGAGTATACGATATTAGTAAGTTTAATAAGTTATGAATGAAATAATAGAATAAATAACATTGAATCATTATCATGGGGATTTAGACCAACTCTCAGCTATATATGTCATACTTATATCTAAGTAAAAAATTTTTACTGAAATATGTAATCTAGATCTACCTCCAATCAATCTAAACAATAAATTTTTTTTAAATTACTTGTAATCCAAATTTAGATTGTTATGTGATTGATTGAATTAATTTTACTCTTGTTTTTAACCCAATTTTACATGTATTCTACAAATTATAAAATGTAGGCTCAATAAAAGAAAGAAAAAAAAAAAAGAAAACTCAAATATTTAAATTTTTTAACATATCGATCAATCTATTATTTAAGTTATAATTGTAATAAGAAACAATCTATAGGGTAATAATGAAATCCATAACTAATATTAGTTCCTATTTGTTATGATGGAAATAATTTCCAAAAATATGTATTTTTATTTTTCATGTTTTAATTAAGAAAAGTTGGATAATTATTGAAAAATATTTTCCCTTGTTTTAAAAATAGAGACTAATTTATAACTTATTTTTAGGAAAATAACTTACGGATTATTAAAATGTAAGTTATTTTCCTATTAATTTATGAGTTTCATCTACTAATCATTTACCATCAACACTATTTATTATTAATTTTTAATATTTTTTATTTTGGTAGATCTATTTTTTATTATAGAATATGCTTATTATTAATCATCCAGATATTCTTATTTATCCAAGTATTTTAAAAAAAATATATATATAAATAAGAAAAAATATTTTAATAAAATTAGTCGAATATTTCAAAACATACTTATAAATAGTTTCCTCAAAACAAATACTACTTTCACAGAAAAAGGAAAAAAAAATTATCCTTTTGTCCACCTCCAATGTTAATAAGAATCCTTTTAATTGTTTTAGGAAGACTAAAAAATAAAATATAAAAAACTACTATGCAAAAATAAAAAAGTTGGCGGCTATGAATGTAGGGTCTGTTTGTTTTTGGCTTTTTTTAGCAGATACAGACACTTTTTCAAACTTTTTGCTAATAAATTATTTATTACGAAATAGATATAGATAAAAAAAAGTTGACAGTTCTCATCAAAAGATCAAATAGAATAAATATAGATAAAATTTAGATGCAAATCGGATATATTTACACATATCATTTTAAAAAAGATACAGATACAGATGAAAAACAGACAATCCAAACAGACCCGTATTCTCTATCTGTGTGTGTCGGCCACCCTTTCTGGAATCTAACTATGTTTGTTTATAATCCCCATGAATCCCATTCTGAACATGTTGGCTGCTGCTGTGGGCAATGGCAAGACATGAATCATGGGCTGTTACTTCAAGATTCAACGAATGCAGCCCGCTTATACTTATACGAATAATAGAGGCTTGGATGAATACTTGATTAACATATTTAGATAAAATTGTACTTTCGTGATTCTTTCTGATGTATAAAATACATAAAATTGTATAATCTCAGTGGAATTGTAATATTATGAAATAATAAATTTAAACTCAGGTTCTACGAAGAATTGATGCCTTCATGATTTTATATTTATTTCAAATAGAATCAGCCTTATAAAACCAGTTAAATTGCGATTTCCAACTGGCTAGCTTGAATTTGGGCCGATTGCATAGATCACATGGGCTGGATAAGTCTTATAACCTTGGGCCAATGTCAAATGCAATAGAGTAAATTCAATTTTAGTCCCCATTCATGTAATTCTTGCACTTGAAATCACTTTTGTGTGCATTATCTAAGTACGAAAATTTTTTTATAGAAAACATACAACTATACACAGATGTAATATAAAATCGAGATGAAATATAAAACTATTAAATTAAAGGCTTGAAACCTTGAGCAAGCAGCCAGTTGATAGATTAAGAATAAGCTCTAAACCATTAGGGGGATAGAATATAAATATATAGGCCAGATTTATTTAAAGATTACAAAATAAGTGTATAGCCCATTGCTAATACTGTTCGGGTGATCTATATTTCATTTGAATCTGTATTTAATTTATATTTGATCTATTTAATTTTTTCATAGATAAAATTATTTATTTTTCATCTATATGAATGTTCTGTTTGTGTCATCTATGTCCCGAGAAAACAAAGATAAAAGAAGACCACAATTTAGTATATTACGTTGTAATGTCCAGCACCGAGAATCAACATGCATAATGAATGGTCATTTCGGCGCCGACGAAACGAACAAGGGAGTCGGGAAAATCATACTGTCGGATATAGCATAATTGCTTAAAGATACATTACCACTAAGGTGATTATTGCATGTTATGATTATCGAAAAACAAAGGAATTAAACCTAAATTCCATTTTAAAAAAATTAGTGTTTATAAGATATAATTATGAGAATTCTAGACAAATAAGAATATTATATTTTTTATCATATACATATTACAAATATTATAAATATCAGGAGAAGGAATAAAAAAAAAGATATTTTCCTAAAAGAAAATCATTTAAAAATTATTAACTAAACGGAAGGTCCAGACAAGTTACAGGTTCAAAATTCGTTGTAAACAATAAATAGAAACAATAAATATGAATCTAGATGATATGAGCATGTTTCAGACTTTCAGCGCAATTCAATTTAGGCAAAGTAAGCGGATATTTTATTAAAATCCAGAGAAAAAAACACAAATTAATTGTACTTCCGAGCAGTATCACCCCGCCTTCCGACCAATCAAATCCTAAATCTTGTCATTAACAACCTTAAACTAGCTAGAACACTGTCTTTCCTTTGCGATTCATCAATATTCTCCAAAATAAATAATTCCGAATTTCCTCCATTTCCCTAATTAAATGTCAAAGCCACCTTTCCCCCCTATCAGTTACAATTAACACAATAGCCAAAACAGAAGAAAAAGAAGATTCCTAAAAGCATAAATAAAAGGGAATTATAATCTAATCCCTACTTATTCTTGATAGTAATCCCAAGCTCACCGGCCACAATAACGGTTGTTGCCATATCAATGAACATACCATGCTCCACAACACCAGCCAATCTCAATATCTCATCACTGGCACCCTGCAGATCCCCAATCCCAACACCCTTCTTAAAGTACAAATCCACAATGTAATTCCCATTATCAGTAACAAAAGGCACACCACCGTTTGGTGCAATCCGCAATTTCGCAACACAACCCAATTCTTTAAACAGCTTCGCCAATCTCTCCCGAGTGAATTTCCAACAAAAGGGCACAGTCTCCACGGGCATTGCCAGCCCACTCCCACCCAATCGCCCTACCATTTTCGACTCATCAACTATCACTATGAACTTCTTGCATGCACTCTCTATCATCTTCTCTCTCAGCAACGACCCACCCCGTCCTTTTACTAAATTCAGCTGGGGATCCACTTCATCCGCCCCGTCGATCGCGATGTCGAGAAAGGGGTGCGTGTCGAGATCGGACAGAGGTATGCCCAAAGACAAGGCCTGTTGGTGGGTTTGTTTTGATGTCGGGATTCCTATGATGTTCTTTAATTTCCCTTGGTTTAGGAGCTCGGCGATTCGGTCAACAGCGTGTCGAGCGGTGGAGCCTGTACCAAGGCCGATAACCATCCCGGATTCGACGTGTTCAACGGCCTTGTAAGCTGCGATTTTCTTCAGGTCGTCTTGGGTTAGGATTGATGGAGATTGTATGTTTGTCTCCATGGATATGGAGGGATCGTTTGGGGTGATGAAATGGGTGCACGGAACAGCCATGACTTATAATTTGTGAATGTTAGTGGAAAATCAATGCTTGGAATATGTTTGACGAAATGCCTACTGGAACGATAGGGATTTGGATTATAATTGTGTGGATGTTGGAATCAAAAAGAGATTTTAGAACGGTGAGAGAGAGAGAGAGAGAGAGAGAGAGAGAGAAGGTTTTGTTGGAGTGTGTTTGGGTGCTGAAAAAATCTATACTCTAACTCGTGAATTTAAAGGGAAAAAAGATCCGAAAGGAGAATGGTATTCGCATGATGCGAGCGTCTGCGTGGTTCCCGGGGCGGGAAGGGGGACTAGAGAAGAAAGATGCGTCAACACGGAGCTAAGACCCACCCAGGTGTTTGTAGTTAAAAATTTATATATCCATATATGCGTGTGACATCAAAGCGGAGAATCATTTTGTGCATTGGAAATGTAAAAGATAATTTTTTTTAATGTAATTTTACAGAATCAACCCAATACATATGACTATATTAGTCAAAATTAGGTTCTCACTTTTCCATTAGACATTTACTTTGTCTACAAATTAAATTATAACATTGAAAGAGATTGCCTAGGATTGTTTTAGACAAACAAATTTATATTTTGAGTTTAAATTCTGTTTGTTTATAGATTGAACTTGATCCATGTCGAGCTTGAAGTAAACCAAACTCAAGTAGCTTATGGGCAACTTAGCTTGTGTTAAATTCAAAATATGAATAAGCATATGAATAAATAGATAATATATGAAATTTAATTTATGTATATATATATATATAAGTATATATAGTTTTTGATTAAATTGTATTTATGATATACAATATGCAATACAAAATATAGCCTTACTTATGTCCCTACTCATTAGCTTAAATAATTCAACTCAAGGGTCTAAATGAGCTAGCTCCTAGGTCTAGACAAGATCCTAAGCTCGACTCATTTAGATTAACTACCATATTTTAAACGTGACTTAAACTTGTAAGAAATATGGGCTGATATCCTATCTCATATTTAGGTTAGCCTTATTAAATTTGGTTAAGCGTTTTGTTACATTTAATAGTATGTTAAATCATAACCGTTAATATAGGTACTTGATGTATGTACTAGATTTAATTTTTTTTAAAGTACGAATATATAATTCATAATAAAGAGTGGAATTGTAATACAGTGATATATAAAAGGGTAATTTTGTCCTTGAACAGATGATTTTGGACTCGAGGAAGTTCAGTGCAAATGAACGGACAAATTTGGCTTAGGCTGGCATCTAAGCTACCATCTTTGAATCTAAGCCGTCGGCCTACATATAATGGACGATGGCCTAAGCTTCGGCATTGAAGTTTCGAATTTGCAAGGGAATTTGGACTTACGTTAGCAAGATAGTCGTCGACGTATCATGTAGGCCGCCGACGTACTGGCCAACCTACAATGACGTTTTTCCTAAGCTAGGGTTGCGTTTTTCCAAAGCCAACCCTTTCTATAAATAGACCCTAGTCCCCATGAATTTGTCACAATTCTTCCTCAAGCAAACTTAAGGTACATGGGTCTAATCTTGGTCTTTTTCAATTCTTTTCTTTAGTTAGATTAGTCTAATCCTAGTTTTATATATGATTGAAGGAGATCTAGGAGCGAAACCATAAATCAGATTTAGAGGATTTCGGTTTCAAATAAAAGAAAATGTAAGATTTGTATCCTAGTCTTGTGACATTTAGGATTTATAGATTATAAGGAAGCAATTATAACAATAGTATATTATTGGTGACAGGAGGATGGATTGAACGAATTAGGGTTTCCTTTGCAAACAAGATCTACGATATCTAAGTAAGTATGAATCCGTTCTTCATTTATGGATTTAAGTTATGAATTTTCACAGTTGATTTGCTCATAGAAGATTATATATGTGTGTGTGTATGTGTTGTGAAGGGAATTTGTACAGATTGTTAAGAACTTTGGAGAATTTGTGAAAAGGGTTTCTTTGAAGTGCAAATGAGCTAACAGGTGTGTTGATCTTCGATTAGGTTTATGAAATTAGGGTTAGGGTTTGATATTGTTTTTACAATTGGAATTGACTGCAATATATATATATATATTTATATATTGTTAAACAAGAGTATTGTGAGATTAGGGTTCCTACTCTGTTAATAGTTATTGTTTAAGAGATTTGGATTGAAAGCAAATCCAAGTATGACTTTACCATGTCTGATCGTATGTGCTTGTAGGATTAGTTGTTAAATTAACTTAATAATTATTGGACCTTAATTGAACGAATGTTGCTTGTGCTTTGTTTAAAGACCACGACAGTAATGTGATACTAACGCTGGCAACTTGATGATCCTTGTGTGGCAATGTTCCAAATGGAGTTGCACCTGGAGATGATTCCGGTAGATTAAGAGTCGTTACCAGCTTAATTGTAGAACACATCTATATATGTATTTATTAATATAATATGGTTTTTCATCGGGGTCATGAGTTACTATGGGTTTAGGATTAGTGATCAATACTCCTAAATGTTGGTTGAAGGCTAATGAAAAGATAATTAATATGTGCTTGTTGCATTAGAATATAAGTTGTATGTGATATTGTGATTTGCATGTTCATGTTCATGTGTATGTGCATGTGCTTTCAGTTTGATGTATTGGGCATTTTCGCTCAATCCTTATTTTTTCCATAGGTACAGGTGAAGATTCTATGATTTATGACTTGACGAGCTATGGGGAGTGCGATAGCGGTTATGACTATTCTACTGAAAAATTGAGAGTTAGCTATTAATGATTTGAGATGAAGAAACATATTTCTGATTTAGTTAGTTTTCATTTGAAGACTTTTGTATGTAAGGATTTTATTATTATTATTATTTTTAGATTTGATATTTAGATAATTTATGGGTTGAGGACATTTATTTTAACATGAAAAAGTTTGAAAGTTTCCCTATATGTGAGTATTTGGTGATATTCGAAATACACATTTGTGGTTTAGAAATCTATAGCCTTAGCATGTATATCCTAATAAGGACTCGTGGCAGGTTGATAACGCCTTTAGGTTAGTGTAAGCCCCGGAAAATTTCAGTAAATAATTCCGAAATGAACTTCGAAAATAAACCCTAAAAATCACTCCAAATTAAAATCGAACTTCAACTAGTCCTAATCACGAACAAATCCGGAATTTATTAATCTTGAAAATGAAATCTTTAAAATAAAATAAGAACTCAACAGTCTTCAAATTCAAAAATCACGACGTACGAAAAATTTCATATTTAACTATGACTTATAAAATGGTTATAAATAGAGCCTAAAAAAAATTATTAAAAAGTAAATAACGATTAACTTTGGAAATGAAACCCAATTCAAGAATTCCAAAAACATTGAGAGATATTAAATACTTACAAAAATAAAATTTAAGATAAATTTCTCAAATCAAATATATTGTTTAAACATAAAATATCAGTTTCCAAATTGGCAAAGATTTAAACCGAAAAATCACCCGGAAACTCTAAGTGGAATACAATAGTTTAAGTCCGGCAATCTAGCGCCCTTAACCCTAGAGGCCGAGATGTAGTTTAAATGTATAGAATAGCACGTAGTAATATAAGTTCACTTAAAAATATCAGATTAGTAAATTTTTGACTTATTTCAAATCCGTTTGGATACAGACTTCGAAAAGCATGTCCTTGGGCTTGAGATATAAAAAATATACCATTAGTACCGTTAGACTCGTAATTTTATAAGATTTCCAAATTATCAGAGTTATATAATTTTTGGGTTATAAAAGTTACAGTTATAACATTTTTGTATTTTTATTACTACCAGTAATTAATTAGTCTTTTATACTATTCACTTTTATTTCATTACACAATTTTATCATTCTTATGAAGCCTTATATTTTAGGTAAATATTTTATATAGCATAGAAAATTTTGTTTTTCTAAAATTTAGTTCATTTCGGGCTTATACGGGATCAGATTCTGTTTAAGATCCGATACTAAAAATAAAATAAATTAATAATAATTGAAAATATTTTAAAATATTTTTATTTTCATAAAATAATTTTTTAGAATTTTTTGGGTTATAAAAATACCATTTATAGCTCATATTCGCGTATTTTGATCATACTGGTAACATATTGTTGAAATACTAAAATAATTCAAATAATTATTTAATTTTATTTATGAAAATTCTGCCATTCATTTAAAAATATTTTTTCCTAATTTTATTTGTATTTTTCTTAATAAAAAGTACTTTTTCAACCCATACTTTAAGTACACCTTTCACATATCACTTCTTTTTCACTCAATCTTTTTACACTTCATTATATCACTTCATGGCAGATTTTGACTCCTTTTTGCTGCCCTTTTGTCTCTTGAAATACCATAAAATTAATTAAAATAACCATTTTTAAATCCTTCTTTAAGAAGCTACAATATAATTAATTACATTACAATTCCAAGTCAAAGACAAACCAATTCCCTCCCTCTCTCTCCTTGCAAATTCACCTACAACACCTTTAATTGCTGCCTTGTTTATTTTTTTTTTCTCATTTAATACAATCCTCTCTCTCCATTTAATGCCTTTAATTTACTTCCTTTCATTCCTTTGAAACCCCATCTCATTTACTCTCTCTTTTCCTCTCTTTCTTTCTTGTTCTTACAAGGAACCTTGCTACCCTATTCTTTATTGGAGCTCCCTGTAAACCCTCGAAGCTTTGTAATCGAATTAAAGGCCTAAACCCTAATAAGAAGTCAACCGGATTCTTAAGTTAACCAAAACTCTGGTTTACCGTAACCGCTTAACTCCGGCATTGCCGTTTTCTTTAGCCCTAAAAAACGAAGTTTGAATAATTAGCTATAATAGTTCGTAATAGCTATAGTTTTATAAAAATATCAGTTTTGCAAAATTCGAGTGTCCTTTGAACCCGATCGGACAAGACTCTTGAAAAAGTGTCAGGGAGCTCGGAATAGGAAAAATATTCTGAATATACCATTAGACTCATAAAAATATGAGATTTCCAAAATATCAATTTTATAATTTTTCGGTAGCTAAAAATATCAGATATCGCTTTTATCGAGTATTTTCTTACTACCGGCATTAAATTGTCATGTCTACTTTTACATTATACTTTTCTACTATTCTACACTATTCATCTATTCTACTTTTTCTTAACCTACTCTTAAACCATACACCTATTTCTTACATTTTCATTTCCAATACAACTTCATATCTTTCATTTCTTACTTTTAATTAACAAAATAAAAATTAAAAAATTTTCTCTTCCCCATGCATGAAGATTGCGCCCCCCCTCAATTTTCCTCAATTTGTTTTGTTTTTCATTATTTAATTAACACAATTATCTCCCACATTTTCCTATAAATACCCCTTCATACCTTCACTTCTTTCACACCACTTCTACACTAAAGTTACTATACCAAAATCTCTCCCAAAATTCTACAAGAAATCTCTCAAGAAGTTCTTCCTATTTAGCTTCTTTAGGTAAAAATTTCTCCAAGCTTCTTTATGTTCATCTACTTAGTATGAACTTAGCGTGTGTTTTCTAAAACCATGAAGGTTAAGAAAGCAACAATAGGTTCATACTTTGTTTTTGTTCATAATCACAAATTCCTTTGTATTCCTTTATGTTTCCTTTATGTTTATTACTATCTAATTATCTATATATATATATATATTATTTAGAGCATATAAGCTCATTGTCTTGCAATTTATTTACTTCATTGTAATTTATTTATTTCAAGTTGTTTTTAAGACTAGTCATTCTAGTCTTAGACTTGTCCTCATCAAGTCAAAACATTTTCTTTTCTTTTCGGGACTAGTCTTTTCTTAGTCCCGGGGTACCTTGATAAAGCTAAGGTCCCAATACTTGATTTACTTTCTTATTTACTTAATCCTTCAAGTTATTATGTTCCTTTATATTTCTATAGTTTATGATTCATATTCATGCATGAACATAATGTTTTTGTCTCAACAAAAATAAATGAGGAAGTGTTTTCTTAAATTAAAGGTTCTTTTTAAATAAATGTAGAACATGGATTTCTTAAAAACTCATGAACATGCTTGGAAATGATTTTTCTTAAATAAACAAAAGGTTTTATGAAAACTTATATTTCATCAAGAAATAGAAATTCTTTTGGAATCATTACAAGAAACGAAAATATCATTTTATTACTTTTAAAAGTTGTTAGAATCCAAGATTAGAAAATAAAACCAGTGCTTAGGAAATTAAAGTAATTGCAAGAAATTAAATTTAATTTTACAAAAAGAAATATTCATCTCAAATAACCCAAGAATCCTTTCAAAAGTAAAATGAATATTCCAAATAAAATCTCAAGTTCAAAATCTTTTAAAAACCTTACTTTTCATAAGTTGAGACAACTTCATTTACTTCATACATTTGTTTTGAGTCACTACATATATGTATATACTTTTCAAAAAGTTTACAAAATACTTAAAATATTCATCTTTTCAAATGAGCTTTGTTTACAAGAGGGAAAACAAGTTTTTGCAAATTCGTGGAAAATTTGGTCGCTGTCTTTTCGGAACCCAAACGAGCTAGTTTTATGAAAATAAGCTTAGAAATGCGTAGATCTTTTCGAGTAGGTAGAAAACGATATATTATACGCGGAAATTCCGAGTTAAAATGAGAGTTATGACATTTTAAGTTGGAATTTCCCTTATACGATTTTACCGCGATTTTAAGAGAAGTTTAAGATCTTCGAGAATAGAAGTTTTATGAAAGACTATTTTGGGTATTTCATCTTATTTAGGTGACGAGGGACCCGAGATTGTCTATCCAGAGGACTATTTCGATTAGACCTACCGATTAGGGAGTGAGTTAATTCTTTCCTAAGTACATTTCTTGTTTGTGCTTGTAATTAGTGGCACTAGAAATTTAGGAAAAGATAAATGAAAATTGTTATGAAATAATTGTTGAATGAAAATTAAGTATATCAAAGACGATATGTTAAATAAAAGTGTGACTCTTGTATTGATATGATGAATTATGGTTGATCACCTTTAACATGAATTCAACTTATATGGTTAAATGTTTAATTGAGATTTATTCATGCATATCATACTTGTGAGTCACATTTAGTTCACTACTATTCTTCGTATGGGGAAACGAGGAAGTGGTATGGTGGCTAGTAGGAGCCGGTAAGTCTACATGGGCCAGTAGGAGCCAGGAAATCTACAGGGCAAGCAGGAGCCGGCAAATCTGCAAATATTGATGGTCGTATGGGCCGATAACCACCCAACCCTTGTCATGGAGGGCGTTAAATCCATGCTGCACTTGATTTTCGGTTAATCTTGTGTAATTGGTTGTTCATGTGATTGGTGCATTACATATGCTTGAATTAAATAACTTGATTGTCATATGGAAACGTTATATAGTTAGAAATTATCTCACTAAGCTAGATTTGCTTATACCATTATAGTTTTCTATTATAGTATGATTATCTATGGTTGGCCCCGAGGAGCCCCGTGTGCCAGGTACGAGCTTAAGCTACTAGGAGTTTTTGGAAGAAGTCTACGTATTTTTAGTTTTGAACATAGACTTCTAGGAAAAATCTCTATAATAGGCTTATGTGGTAGTTATGTTTATTTTGTTATTAGTATAGTTGAACAAAGACTTTAAGGCGGGAGAATGCCCCTAAGATGATGTATGAACTTGTTACTAAATGAAGATCTTATGTTTATCTATTTAAGATTCATGCTTGCTTTTGCTATCTATTTAAACGTAATACCCCTATGAGTCTCCTACTATCTTGGAAGCATGCCTTGCATGTGATATCGAAGCTCCTGCTTGACTAAGGTTGTCATTCATTAGCTTTAATATTATATGCGGTGGACTGCCACGTTCAGGGTACCCTCTGGGGCGTGACACTCCCACACATATTTCTTGAAGATTTCTTAAGTAACTTTCTTCTTAGGCTTCCATAGATGATATAGGTAAGGTATAGTGAGAGTTTCATGCATCAAATGACTTCCACAAGCTTAAAAGCTAAGGATGATGATGCCAAAATGAAACACTCCTCTTCTCTATGATTATTATCTTGTATCATTCTTATTTTCTTGTTAAAAGTAGTTATATTTTGTAGATCTAACTTTTTGTAGCTTTGATTTTCGTTTATGCCTTAGATCTTGTTATTTGAGTTATTATTTTTGTTATTGCTAATGATTTATGCATATATTCACCATTCACATAACTATCTTAGTGTTCATGCATTTATAACTAGTATAGTAAACTAGATCTAGTGTTTTGAGTTCATAAATGCATTAGACTTTTGTTTTATGTTCATAAACAACTTGTAGTAGCATGATGATAGTAGGAATGTTTTAGAAAGCTCAAGATCTATTTTATTTTCAACAAAAATCATTTTTGAAAATTCGGATGAAAAATGAACCATATTTAGAAAAGTTATTTTTCAACTTCAAAATGTGTATTTTTCATTTAAAATGAAGGGCTTAGGGAATAGATAACATGAATGAATGATTTTGATGAGTAAAGTTTAGATCTATGAGTTTATAGTTTACTACCATGGATTTCTTTTAGATTTATGTTCATATTAAGTGTAGATCTTGGTTTTGAACTAAAAAAATTGTGAAATTCGTATTTTGGCAAGACCCTATTTAAAAACCACTTTCCAAATGTCAAAATGAAATTTTTACTTGAGATAATGAAGGCTTAATGTATGTATATCATCAAGATTTCTTTTTACAAGAATCAAAGGTGATTTTCAAAATAAAAATCTCATTTTCGGATTTTGGCCAAGGCATATTTTAAAAACATGTTTTCCAACTCAAAAATGAAGTTTTTATTAAATATGGAAGGCTCTTAAGATAGGATATGTAAGGAATGGATTTTCATAAGTTTAGATAGATTTTAAAAGGTATGTCCAAAAATAAATTTTGTAAATTCGGATCTCAACAAGACCAATTTTAAAAACCCATTTTTCAACTTCAAAACAAGATTTTTATTAAGGAAATGGAAGCCTTAAGGGGTAGGTTTGATTAGGAAATGGTTTTTGAAAGACTAAATGAGTTTTACAAAGAAAACAAGCTCAAATGAATTTCTCAAAATTCGGATTTGAAAATAGCCACTATTTAAACACTCATTTCCAAATGCCAAAATGATAATTTTTATAGGAAAATGGAAGTCCTAGGGAATATATGTAACAAAGACCAAGTTTTGACAAGGATAAGAGAGGTTTATCAAAATATAACCTTAGAACAACAAATGGTTTCCAAGAATAAGTTAAACATTGTTTTCATTCTTCAAAATTTTGTAAAATTCGTACTTAGGCAAACCACCTATTTAAACATCTACTTTCTAACCCCAAAATGAAGGTTTTTATTGAAATAATGAAGGTGATGGTTATATAGATCATCAAGGTTGATTTTGATAAAAGAAATATGATTTTACAAGAAGAAAAACTATTTTTCTTAAGTCTAGTATAATTCAAAGTTTTGCAAAGTAAAGTTTTCAAAAAGAATTCTTGGTACTATATGTATACATATAGGTAGATCATCTCATAACCTTCATAACAATAGCTTGTAGGAAATACATATGCATGATGCATTGTAGAAATAAGGTATGAAAATTGAGTTTATCCAAAATTTGTAAATTCGGATGATTTCAAAACCATGCCTTAAAAACCCATTTATCAACTCCAAAACTTGTGTTTTATATGAAAAATGAGGAGTTTAGGTCATAGGTATCATCAAGTAATGATTTTGATAAATTAAGATGGGAATTGCTAAGAAAAATATATAGAACAAGGAGTAGAAATGAAGTAGGAAAAATTTGAGTTGTTGTCATTTTAAGAAATTCGTAATAATGGAGTAATAGCATGAAACCCATATTTTTCAAACTCAAATTAGAAGTTTTATCAAAGAAATAAGTCCTTAGTGGCTATGTATGGTTGAGCCCTAATTTTCTAAATCTCAAATGATTTTTACTTAAGGGAATCACTCAAAAACTAATTTTAACAAAATTTGGATTTTGGAATCAACTCTACTTGAAGACACGTTTACAAAGTGTGAAATGGAAATTTTTTATGTAGAAATGAAGGTCATAAAGTAATAGATATAATGAATACTCAATTTTAACAAAGATAATTATATTTTCTTAAGGAATAAATCCAAAACAAATGGAAAATGATCAAAGTTAGGAAACTAGTTTTCTTGAAAGTAAATAACCATGGAGTTTTAACAAATAAAAAGTTTCTAAAATTTTTTTAGTAAATATTGTCAAAAGCATGCATACATCAAGCTCATAACATGCCATTCATGATAGGAAATCATCAATATTGCATGTTTACAAAACTATTTTTCGGAATTGAAATTTGCTACTGTTCTGATATGATCCGACCTTTTCGAAGCTTCAAAGTTTTCAAAACTTAAATATAATATTAGAATTAGATAGATATTTCGAAGTAGATAGAAATTGATGTATAATTTGCGAAATTTCGAGTTAAAATGACAAGTTATGGCTGTTTTTAAGTTGGAATTCCTGCTTAGGACGAGAATTACGAATATGATAGTTTGTATAAGATTGTTTGAATTAGTTGAGTTGAAATACTTATTAGAGTATTTCTTCCTTTTTAGGTGACTCCGATATCTACGATTCCTTACCACCGGATTACTTTAAAGACCGGTGATCTAATGGCCGAGTGAGTTTTCCTCTTATTTTGTTACCTTGCTTGTGCTTGTAGCTAGTTGCACTAGAATTAGGAAAAGATAAAATTGTGATGAGTTGTGATATAAAGTTGGTTGAATGAATGATAAGTATATCAAGGCGAGACTTGTTGTAAAATCATTGTATAAGTTAGCATAGACTTGAATTGTCTGAAATTCTCTATGATCGCTCTTAACCTACATAATTAATATGCCATGATTATATGAATAAAATATACATGCATATCACGTAGTGAGTCACATTGCATAAGTTATTATACATTTGTGGAAAGAAGCATAATAATTTGGGCAACGAGGGGCCTGTAAACTTGATTGTTGGCGTATGGGCTGGAATTGAAAATGTGCGTAGGTGGGCACTTGTATAAACCACAGTAAAAATTTAAAAGTGGTGGATGGGCACCTGTATCAACCATAATAAGAAGTGAGAAGTATTTAAATGATGGTCGTATGGGCCTGAAACACCTTACCCTGAATGGAGGTGTAATCATTCAACATAAGATTTCGGGATGGTCTTTGTATCGTTTACTCATATGTTTGTTCATGCATAGCATATAGATGAATTATAACTTGCTTCGCATGGTACGAATTAAGGGAACCGTCACTAAGCTAGTGTAGCTTATACCCCAATAGATGTTTAAATGAACAGGTTATCTCAAGAATACTAAGTGGGGACCGAGATGGTTGGAGCCGAGAATGACTTCGGGATTCCGGCAAGATATAAGAATGCTTGAAGTTATTGCTAGTTTTATAATTTCCTTGTATAGTTTTATGTAGTGAAATCTTTTGATGACTTTTAATTGAAGTATAATGATTTGTTTTTGAAGTATAGTGAAGTGTAGTTTCTTTACATTGTTACTAAGTTGTACCAATATAAAATGTATTACTCCATGTGTCTTCTCCATGTGTTAGACGCCTTGTACATAGTATGAAAGCCTTCGCGTGACTGAGGTGGTCATTCCTAGGCTTTAATATTGTGTCGGCCAGACTGCCACATTTAGATACCTCGAGGCGTGACAGTAGGCATTACAATTTTATGTAGGTAAATAAATGGATCCTCTCTCTATTCATGAAGGTAAGTAGTTAAAAAGAGAAATAAAAATGTATTTTCGGCTAACTATCAAGCTATCTGCTACAATAAGATAGTTAAGAGAGAGAAATCGGTTTCATTAAAGATTGAGAACATAAAAGCTTTTCATCATGTCGAATTTCGCTCAAGATATGCTTTATTTGCTATATTTAAGTGATTATTATTATATGTAACATCGTATGGGCATAAGAGTTTAATATTAATAGTATTGTATCCTTAAAAAAAATTACTGTTTGCATGTGGTATCAAAGCCTCATGGTTTTGAATAAATAATAATCCTTGGATTAATATTATGATACATCCATTATATATTAGGGTTTATAATGATAATTAATATTATGAGTTATAATAATTATGGAAGATTTGATGCTTATGGTTGATTAGAATGAAAATTATGATGTGGGTATTTATGTTTATGAAGTTTGTGATGTGACTTTGATTATGAATGTAATGTTTTTATGTTATATGATGGTTTGATCCATTAGATTGTGATTAAGTTTATGCTTTAGGGTTTTACATTAGTTAGTTTTTCCCAAATTGAAAGAATTAAATAAATAAATAAATAAAGGAAGAACATTTTGGTCTCGATGAAAATAGAAAGAAGTGACTATGATCGTGATAATGTTACCATGTGAAACTTAAAAAAAAGAAGAGAAAGGGTGGGGGGTGGGGTGGTGTTGAGGGTGGGGAGGGTTGTTAGGGGAGGAGCATTACATTTTAGCCATTAAGTATAATAATGAATCAAGAATTCCAGAAAGTTAATGGATGCCACGTGCATGTTTGATTATTAATATTAACTTTATGTTTTGTCCTTAAGTATAGTTATTATGTTTTATGTTTTTATTTCATAACCTTATGTTTGTTTTATAATATTATAAATATCATGCTTTATTTGTAATAAATTTTATGAACTATACTAAATATTATTACACATAAAATATTATAAAATTGAATATTTTAATTATATGACATTAAGTTAATATTAATTTGTTAGTCAACAAAGTGACCAAATTAATTAAGTGTTTATAGCCATATAATTTAAAATAATATCTTGCAATGCCTATTATGTAAATTTTATTAATTGATAGAAAGTAAGGATTTACCCAAAAATAAATTGATATTTTATGATTAATAAATGTAAACGAAGGAAAATTAGCATTCACTCGTCTATTATATGTATGTATCCAAAGATGCTATATTACAAGATGGTGTGTTTTTAATTACTCCATTAAGTTTTATTGGCATTCAATTATAATGACGATGATATATGTTGTTACGTTTACCCAAAGGAAGCCAATAATATCTTCTTGTACTTCTTGCTTGAATTTATTAATTACTGATCGTTTGTATATTAGTTTCTATTCCTAAACTTGATGTTAGTGGATAAACTTTTAAGATTAGACATGGTTGTTTCAATTTGTAAGGATGGCTTTGTCATTGTTTATGCTTACTTGTGGATGGTTTATATAAATTGAGACTTGATGATGCCTTTTTTGAATCCTTATTTACTATTAATCATAAATTGGAACGAAACGTAGTTTAGCGAATGAAAACTTAGCTTTCTTGTGGCATAAATGTTTGGGTCACATATCCAAAGAAGGGCTAGAAAGATTAATGAGATTCTATAGGTTCTAGGTTTTATTGATCTTGGTTTATGCATAGACTACGTTAAGGGAAAGCAAATCACACCTAACAAGAGAGAAGCCACAAGAAGTAGCTGGCTTCTTGAAGTAATACACCTCCATATATGTAGACCTTTTAACACTTTGTCCTTTAATGGAGAAAAGTACTTCATCACCTTCATGGATGATTTTTTACGTTATGGCTATATCTATTTGCTGCATAAAAAATCTCAAGCTATAAATGCTTTTGAGGTGTTTGTAAAGTTGAAAGGCAATTAAATAGAAAAGTGAAAATAGTAAGGTTCGATAGAGGTTGTGAATATTATGGGAAGTAAGATGAATCTAGACAGTGTTTTGGTTCATTTGCAAAATTCCTCAAAAGTCATGGCATATATGCACAATACACTATGCTAGGCACACTTCAACAAAATGATGTGGTAGAAAGGCAAAATAGAACGTTAATGAACATGATTAAGAGTATGATGGGTAATTCTACTTTACTTAAAAGTTTGTGAATGTATGCACTTAAAACTATTGTGTATTTGTTAAATAAGGTTCCTAGTAAGGCAGTTCCTAAAAGTCCTTTTGAATTATAGACTAGAAGGAAACTTAATTTAAGACATTTGCATGTTCGGGGTTGTCTTACGGAGGCACGGGTTTATAATCCACATGAAAATAAATTGGATTCTTGATCAGTTAGTGGTTACTTTATTGATTACTTGGAGAAATCCAAAGGGTATAGGTTTTACTATCCAAACCATAATTCTAGACTTTTAGAGATGGCCAATGCCAAATTTTTAGAGAACGGTGGTGTTAGTGGTAGTGCTAAAAATAGAGGTATGGATATTAATGAAATAAGGGTGAATATTCCATTACCCTTGAATGTTCCTAAGTCCATAACCATGCCAAATGTTATTCCTATAAGAGAAGAACAAAATAATCAAGAACAACAATTGGATAGTGAAGAAGTACCCCATGAAGAACCTAACTTACCACCAACTAATGTAAATAAACCAGTTGGAAGAGCTTTAAATAAACCCATAAAGGTTAGAAGATCAGCTATCTCTGATTATTATGTGGTTTATTTGCAAGAGTTTGAATTTGAGTGTGGCATTAATAATGATCCTGTTTTGTTTTCATAAGCCATAGAAAGTGATAAGTCTGAAAAATGGATTAATGCTATGAAAGAGGAGTTGAAATCAATGGTTTAAAACAATGTCTATGATCCTATAGACTTGACAGAAGGTTCCAAATGGGTTGGGTATAAATGGGTCGTCAAGGCCAAGTGCGACTCAAAAGGCAATGTTAAACGATATAAAGCTAAACTTGTTGCTAAAGATTATACTCAGAAAAATAGCATTGATTATAAAGAGAATTTATCACCTGTCTCAAAGAAAGATTCGTATAGTTTTGGCTTTAATGGCTCATTTTGATTTAGAGCTATACCAAATGGATGTGAAAACAACGTTTTTGAATGGAGATCTTGAAGAGGAAGTTTATATGGATCAACCTAAAAGTTTTTCCATAGAAGGAAAATAAGGTATGATGAGTAAATTAAAGAAATCAATATATGGTCTTAAACAAGCTTCTAGGCAATGGTATATTAGGTTTCATAATACAATCACATCTTTCAGTTTTGAAGAAATAATTGTTGATCGATGTATCTACAGGAAGATCAATGGGAGTAAGTTTATATTTCTGGTTCTATATGTTGATTTTTTTGCTTGTTGTTAATGATTTGGGTTCGTTGCATAAGACTAAAGAATCTCTTTCTAAGAATTTTGCAATGAAAGATATGTGAGAGACATCTTATGTGATTGGAATTTCAATATTCCGTAACAGGTCAAAATGATAGATAGGATTGTCTCAGAAAACTTATATCAAGAAAATTCTTGAGAAATTCAATATGAGTAAGTGCTTAGTAGATATAGTCCTTACTCAAAAGAGAGTTAAGTTTAGTCTAATGAAATGTCTAAAAAATGATGTGGAACATAAGGAAATAGAATCAATTCCATATACGTCTGTTGTGGGTGGTTTAAAGTAAGTATAGACATGTACCAAACCGACATCAATTTTGCATTAGGGATGCTAGGTAGATGCTAAAGTAATATTGGTATTGATCATTGGAAAGCTATAAAGAAAGAGTTGAGATATTTACAAGATATAAAAGACTACACGCTCACTTATAAGACGTTTGATCATTTAGAAGTGATTGGATATTTAGATTTAGATTTTTTTTAAATGGGTTGACAGTTGTAAGTCAATGCTTGGCTATTTGTTCCTGTTAGCTAGAGGAGCAATCTCTTGAAAAAGTGCCAAACAGTCTGTTGTGGCTTTATCCACCATGGAAGTAGTATTTGTAGCTTGTTATGAGGCTACAATTCACACATTATGGTTGTGGAATTTTATTTCAAAACTTGAGGTCGTCGACACTATTAGCAAGCCACTGAAAATTTATTGTGATAATTCTGCAGTATTTTTCTTCTCTAAAAATGACGAACATTCCAAGGGAGGAAAACACATAGAATTAAAGTACTTTGTTGTTAAAGAGGAGATTCATAAAGAGTGTGTATTGAACATATTAGAACGGATCTCATGATTATAAATCATTTAACTAAGTGTTTACAACCTAAGACATTTAAGGAACATGTACATAGATTAGGTCTTAGTTGTATTGATGTTTGATGATGATGTTATGACACTTTAGAGCTCAATAATGATATGTTTATGATATTTTGAATTTTCTTATTTATTATATTTGTGCATGATTGATTGTTTGAATAAGAAAGTTATGTGTCTTTATGGTAAGCATGTCAACCATATGTTGTTTATATACAACTTATAAGCCTAACATGATAAATCCTTAATGTAGTGATATATGGAAGAGAGTACGCGATTATATAGCATATGAATGCTATAATCCTCATTACGTGGTTTGTTATGTAGGGGTGTTCATCATGATTGTGTCTTTAATGATTTGACTTTTGCTAGCTTTATGTTATACTATTAAAGGTAATGATGGAAAAATCCTATAATCCTCATTATGTAGTTTATTGTGTAACGGTGTTCACGATGATTGATGGCCTTAAAGATATGAGTTTTGCTAGCCTTATGTTATACTATTAAAGGTAATGATGGAACATCTAACCAAGTGAAAGAATGTAAGAAATATGGCCTGATGTCCTAGCTCATATTTAAATTAGCCCATATGAAATTTGGTTTAAAGTTTCTTATATTTAATTGTATATTAAATCATAGCCATTAATATAGGTAATTGATAAACATACCAGATTTAATTTTTATGTAAGTATATAAATTGGTCCTCGTTCTACCGACGAAGGTAAGTAGTTAAAAGAAAAATAAAATGTATTTTGACTATCCATCAAATTATCCGCTACAATAAGAGGGTTAAGGGAAAGAAATCAATTTCATCAAAGATTGAGAATAAGAAAGCTCTCCATCATGTCGAATTCTATTGAAGGTATATAATTTATTTTGCTATATCTAAGTGATTGTTATTATATTCAAGATCCATAGGGGTATGAGCATAAGCTTTTAATATTAATGGTGTTGAATCCTTAAGATAATTAATGTTTACAAAACTTGTTTACTAATTAAGCTTAAATAGAGTTAAGCTGCAAGTAAATTGAGCTATAGCTTATGAGCTGTTCGGCTTATTTGCAGTTTTACCCATAATTAAGATTTCTAACATAGATGAGCTCCGAAGCAAAAGAATATTGTGTACATTGACAGACATATGTTGCACCACACATAGGTTTAAATAGTCATTACTAATGCATCATCCATTTTGTGTCAAACAGCGATCACCTACATAAACATATATGTATAAAGTCAAGACAATGCAAAGTTTCCAATTTATGGGGAAAAATCCATTATAAATCTTCACCAACACTAATTCCTTCTTGAATTTTTCGTTCTTGTAACTAGATTTGTTGATCCTACAAGACATAAAATAGACTATTTCTAGAACAAAAACCATATGATATCAAGAACATGAACCCAGAATTTCTAAGAATATGGATTAATAGATCTTAAGTTCCTGTATCCATCACAATTACTAGAATTATTACCCATACTTGACCACTTAACTGAAAACGCATACTCAAGGCTCATCTTATAATGATAAATCATCATTCCTAATAAGCACAGCTTCATAATAGTTATTTGTATCTCCTTTCAGTGTACATGCATAAATAACACATTGTAGTAACCCATATATTCAATCTCTACTATAGTTCTTAATAATCACCCAAGTTATGTCCTATAACATGTCATTAATTAATATCTTATAAGGTAATTTTTGTGATCATTACTTCAATATTCAGTAACACATACTTAAATTGGTTGTTAAATAGATTTATCCTAAGTCCCTTAACATGTGCTAAATTAACCTTAGAATATGTATGATTGACTAGGTTAGGATGGTTAATGAGCTTATTGTCTGAGTTGGCTATTAGTCACTTTTCTTATTAAGGGCCGTGTGACCAAGTTATCTATGATTTTTTTTCATTTTACATTTTTTTTAGACCAAGAAGCTATCTATAGTTAATCGTACGTCTTTTGAGTTTATGTTTTTTCATGTGACAATTTACAAAGTTTAAGATTTTGAACTTTAAAGTTATTATAAGTTTATACGTAATCGTTTTTTTTAACATCAAAATGATATTCCTACTTAATTTCTCTTGACAAGTCAATACTTTTAATTTCCACTCACATAACTTTAAGTATAGGAAAAAGTATATATCTCTCTATGTTTTGAATCTAATGGGTAACTACCTGTGTTACATTATTAAGTAATCTTGTCAAGAAGGCTTACATTAGTGCAAAATTGAAAACAAATCTTGGACTTGTTACAAGACTCCTACTAAGCCCACCACTTGGAAATTTTCCTTTCAATTAAGATAATTATCTACAATCATTTCCTTTTCCCTATACCTATCTTATTTACAACATTAGAGAAGAAGATTTTTATGGACAAGGTATAAATTGAATTTTAACTTAAATGAAGATTTGAAGTGGCTAAATAAGGAACATCAAAATTTAAAATGTAATTATAGATGTGTTTGAGTCTTTTTAATTATTCTAAAATCTTTTAATAAGTTGAAGTCCCACATTATGAATTCAAGTATATCTTTCCAACATGAACAATGATTAAAGGGTTGTATTTATAATTTTAAAATAGAGTAAGTAAATAAAAAATACAATTAATTTTGTAATTTTTTTGTTCATACTTATCATTAAGCTATGCAATAACAAGGATTTTCTATTACCAAAAGAAAGCTGGCCTTTAGAAATCAAATTTTTATGATGTAAATTTTTGTCTACAAAATGATTTGATTAGTGTCTAAATTGCAATGCACTTGCGATAGTATTTAATGGAGGATTTTTTTACAGTTTACTATGCTATGATAATGAATTTTCAATATATTTTTTATAGATTTGTGAGAAAATTAATTTTGTTGGAAATCTATCTCTAATTCTATAATGGGAACAAGAAAATTTTTTGGTGTTATATTTTCTTTAGAATTATGATTTGAACATGTCTTTTAAATTAAAATAATATATACACATAACTTTCAAAGATATATTAAATTTGTCTCTGATTAAATAATCTATGAATATGTACACAAGACTTTCAAAGGTAGATATAATTTTTCTTTAATTAAATAATATATGTATATGCATATGTGACTTTTAGAGACAAATTTAATCTATCATTGATTGTTGTTAACATTCTCTTAAAATTCTCTTAAAATTAAAAAAATTATATAAAACTTATTAACATTATAAGATTACTAAATAGTATTTTAATATTATTTATAATCTTACGCAAGCTTAATTCTCAATAATTGATAAGAATGGATGATAAATTCATAATATTATATTAATAATGATATTATTATAATAAAACTAATAACATATCATTAGCATAACTATTATAAAAATATACAATGAGATTATTCATTAATTAAAATAAAGTTCATTACAACATTAGTAAGTTGATAAAATAATTATGATTAAAATTGTGTGTTTATGATAGGGGCCATTTACTATACTCATTTGGGCATATTTATGACTATTTATGTACTAATTCTTGTTTAACTTGAAGATAAATGGTACTTAAGAGTGAATATATTCATTTCAGGCATAAATAGGACAACAAGCAAGTTTTGGATGAAAATCAACAAGGATTGAAGCTAAACAAGTCATTCAAGTTAGATTACAGCCATAATCTAGAAGGTTAACTTCTTGATGATGATTTATATACCAATACGGGCATAATCTATAAGAAAAAAGGGGAAAATACACTAAGAGAAGATTACGGCCTTAACTACGATCGTAATCTAGGGCGTGATCTCCGTAGCTTCAATCAGTGTATCAATTACGCCGTAAATTGAAGAAGAAGTAAACTTCATAGTGGAAATTACGGCCCAGTTTATGGCCGTAATAGGCAAAGAATGGACAGGATGACTTTTTTCAGGAAAACTTATGGCCGTAGTTGCATGTGGAATTTGTGCCTAGAGAAGATTACGACCTAGATTATGATCGTAACACTCCTTGACAACCCTATTCCGAGGATATAACGGCCCGTATTACCGCCGTTGTGGTAGTTACATATTTTACTTTTTCACACCAATTCGGAATTGAATCATCATTTTGAGAGAAAGGAAGCCCAGCCGATGCCTTACTTCATCCATAAGATGTATTAAATGAGGAAACATATATATATATATATATATATATATAGTTTTTTTTAACCATTATAGGGGAGATATCAATCATTATTATAGTTTTTACCATTGAACACACCATTTTATTTTACTCTTGTAACCATCTATAACATCTACTATTTTGTTATTTTACTTGTGTAAGACAGTGTTGGTACAAGATTGTGAAGTTTGTTTCAATCATTAAAGGTTGTTTTCTATCTCTTCCTTCTTATTCATCTCATTATATGTTGTTTTGTCTACATCATGATGAGTAATTTTTAGGACTTGTGTAGCCATGTTTTAGCATGTATATACATGGAATAATTGCTAAATATTGTAGAATTCACTAATCTCTATAGTATGTTAAAGCATGGTAATTTTAGATAGTGCACGATTTAGAATTAGACCAGATTATATAGGATGCGATTGAGAAATCTACCTATGAAATAGATCTAAGCTATAGGGAGATGTTGCTCATGATGCCTAGAGATAGGGTTGCGAAACCTTCTGCATATGTAATTGAATTTACCGTTGGGATCATATTTCTAAAGCAATTCTAGCTGGCTGTTAACTAGGAAGAGATTCCAGTAGACAAGACTAGGATTAGGGTTCAATAGACTCGAGAGAGATATTAAACTAATTGGTGGAATCCCATAATTAAGAAGTATATAACAAATAACGAAGATGTATTATATGTTAATTCATTGGTGAAGTAAGTCTGATTTGCTGATTGTTTTTTGTAAACTAATTTTCTTGATTAATATATTATAATATAGTTTTAGTTGAGAATTATTTAATCATTTAATATTAAATCCTGATCTAAATTAATCTGCTAGGTAATAAATAAGAGGGTTAGTAGTAGTGCTTGTTGACAGCCTTGAGGATTACGACTCTATAATCTATTCCTACACTACATGCGATAGGTGCACTTGCCTAGCATTGACTAGATCATAGGAAAAGATAATAGGATATTGATATATTAAAACTCGATCAGATATAACGCAAACTAGTTTATAAGATGATATTGCAACACTAGATTATAATACAATATATGTTATTACTTTTATATATAACAAAAACAATAATAAAATTCAATCAATGTATATATTATTATTCATTATAGGACAAATCGTCAATATGTTTTCAAATACAGAGTAATATATATATATATATATATATATTTTTTAAGGAATGTCCCTACATTAGGATGCTAATATGCCTATAAGATGGTATTATATATGATAATTAATATTGTATTAATATGATAATTTACTTATGAAATAGTATAGGAAAGGCTCTCTTATCATACAAAGGCTCTATGTACAATGTATGAGGCATCCTCATGAGCAAGAAAGGAGAGATGCCACTGAGTTCAAATAGATTTAGAGATGGTATTAGCATAACAAGAAAAGTAAAGATGAATAAAACATAATATTTTTCAATTAATGGGGGATTAGTGGGACCCATCAATACTTCCTAAAACATCTAAATACATCTATAAATGCAGTTTGAAGGAAACATAACGCTCTCATCATTATGCTTCCCACAAAAGCCATCAGTCCATAAGTTGACCTACGGCATAGCCTCCCTAACTCAACCTACAGATAGTCTTGCATTAAAAGAAATGTAATGGGATATAAGCTACAACTAGTTTAGCGATAAATTACCTCAAGCACACCTTTCAAGCAAGTTATCATACAAATTAATATTATCAAGCATATAAAATGCGAACAACCACTTGATCAAATATATATAATCATCTAGAAATTGTGTATTATATGGATTTACACTCTTTGTGACTAGGATTGAGGAATCAAAATCCAAGGATTTTACTATGCTATCCCCCATCAACCCTGAATAACATCCTTGAGCTAATTTGGCTCCAATCCTAGGGTTGCATTCCCCAAATCACTTAGTTTGCCCATGTTACAATAGGGCTAGTCATTTATATATCTGTAACTATCTATTATGTGATGTTGATAAGATTCAACTTTGACACTATACTATGCATGACTGATTTAACATTTAAGCCATATAAATTAGAGCTCATTAAAAACGATGAAACAATTTTACAAACACTTATATCATTCATGAATCATTCTACAATTATAGTAGCACATAATTTTCCACTATATTTCGTGTCTTCCAATCCAATGTGATTAAATGAAATCACAAGCATTTACCAAAACCCCAAGATGACCCATTTAACAAAAATATTATATTTATAAACACAATCAAATGTGAATATCATTGCATATACTCACTCACGTATCCTACTTAACTATTAAAATTATTTTCTAGGTGCTTGTACTTGAGCTCTAAATCACCTGAACAAATATAATAACAACAATAATGAGAATTTAGTCATATTATACTTAGGAACCAATCTAAATTCTACTCTTTTCCCATTATAGTTTCTTCGTAAGGTAATTTTTTTATTTTCACAATATCTTAGTCATTTGAAGTTTGTTTCTAATAAACAAATAGTCAATTACATAAGTTTTTAGATTTACTTTCTATTGGTGGTATTATTTTATCATTTGAGGTTAGGAAGGCTGTGAACTTATAGAGGTCAGATTTGACCTCCTTAAGATTTTCATCCATTTGTGATGTTTTCTTAGATTTTGTGCTACAAACATGAAAGATACTAAATATATTTTCTTTTTCTACTAACACAAATGAAGTCCTTAAGTGAGATGATTCATAATTTTTGTGTAGACATGAATTTATAATTCCTTTTATGCAAAGTATTACATAGGGACCATTTATCCTAGTTTTGACAGAATCAGTTGATCTCTACTATATCAACTACTAATTTAACTACTTATGATAGTCAAAAGAAATCAAAGTTATTCTCACTTCTTTCCTAGAATGTCTCAACTTTGTGGAAGAATAGGTATATTGTCTCAACTTTGTGGAAGAATAGGTATATATTGTGACTTCTTTTTTTTTTTTTTTCTATTTTTTAGTATCAATGTATTTCCTTCTATCAAGGTGTTTTTAAATATTTGAGTGTGTCTTTTCTAGAAAGATTGGGTAAAAGATCACTAATGTGCATTTCATTTAGTAACCATATTGCTACTATTTGAATCAAGATATGTATTTTTGTAAATCTCTATGAAACCTATCCAAGGTCAAGTAGATACTTAGCTTACTTGAAGCTTTCAGTGTTGAGATCTCATGATAGGTAATGGAATCTTTTTCTTCCCCTTTTCTTAATTTGAAGTGGAGTTAAGAAGACAAAGGAGAAATTCTCTTGTAAAACTTGATGAGAAAATTAAGAGAGAAGGGAGAGAGTGACTTAAGGGGGAGAGAGAGAGAGAGAGAGAGAGAGAGAGAGAAAGCGAAATGGAGAAGTGTGTGTGTTTATATGTAATAGTTTGGAAGAGGGAGGAAAAGGAGAGAAGATTTATATTGAAGTGTCTCATCTCTAGCCCATAGTATTTGGTTTTAGGGTACTATCTTAGGTGTACTCTTTTCCTACAATTCTCTTCCATTTGTATATGTAATCTTTCTTTGAAGGTGATGTATAATTGATTAGAGATTAAATAAAGTAATGTGGCAGGGGTGTGGGGCCGATTTTATTTGGTGCAGGAAGTAAGTCCAGTATCATTTAGTTCCCATTTTATCAAATAATTAGGTGTTATCTAGGTATTAAAATTGCATTTTTTTTCACGTTTGTGTGTACACGTGCACATGCTTAGGCATTAACTTAAAGCAATATAATAAAGTTCATGAATCTAATTTATATATTCTTGAATTTATTTGACATATTATAAAAATATTAGTTTAAATATACACTTAAACTAGGGTATTAATATGGGTAACTTTCTAAGGTTTGTTTATGTACTTTTAATTTACCGAGTTCATTTTATAAATTGCTATTGTTTGATAAAATGTTTATTTATTTAAATAGAGCAATACCTAGGTTTTGTTATCATTAAGATTATCAATTTTTCTTTTGGGTATACAGTCCTAGGTTGACTCGAGAAGGTCAAACTGCAATTTCTAAGATTATAACGTTACTTAGGGTTACACTTTTGGGTATTTCAAATGTTTGATACCAAAGTCATTAGGGCTCATTATGTTCTCAGGGTTACACCAAAGGATTTTTAGAATTCAAACATTAATGATTAATGTTGGATCATAAACTAGATGTTGCCCTAATTGACTATTAAGTATCTTAGAGAAATTTCTTAGGGGTTTGCAATGTAGCCCAAATCAAAAGCCTTAGCCCTGTATTCATCTTTATATCCATCTCCTCCTACTTCTTCTACCTTCACCACTAAAAGTAGGTACCATTCACCCCGGAGACACATGTCAGATCCCCATCAAGCTACTTTGACTCTCTTTTTATTCTCATTTACCTCGTATTCTTCTTCTCCGTCTCTATTACTTACCTATTAATTTTTGGATAATAAACTACCATTGACCACTGTCTAACTACCCTTTACTAAATGAAACCCAGTACGCTTCTTTATCTAGTTGCAGTTGTGTACCCAAAAGCATCTAACCTTATTGTGCTCTAATTTTTTGGTGGTGCCCTCTAACATTGGCTCACACCATTGATCACAGTATCCATCACCACTCATGAATTCAATTATGACGTGGCTAAGAAAAAACCTAGGCTCTATTTGCATTGCTTATCTAAGTTAAAGCTTGATTTTCATAGCCTTACATACACCATATTGGAGTGATTCCTAACTCTATTTAATGAATTTTGATTTCAATTAACCAATATGTTAACAACTAAAGAAACTTCGATGCTTAAGATTGGTGTAGGATTTGGTTGCTAAGGAGGAGGAGGATCTAACTAACTAGCCTAACAATTTGAAAGTAAATGACCTTGATTTATCATACTATAATCATTAAGAAGTTAGGTTAGTCAAAATTGATATAAAATGATAATAATGAGCTATTGTATTCTTGGTTGTGAAGGGAGATAAAGTCTAAGATTAATAAGAAGATTAGTGTTTAGGATCGATGCAAGAACATTGTATTATTGACAGATGTTTTTAAGATTTTAAAGGGTCCATGTCAAATAAGATACTTATTTGATCTTAGTTCAATTGAATTTCATGCTACACATTTGTTAAATATTAGTCGTATCATGTAAAATACATTTGTTGAATATGAGTTGCATTATATAAACCAAATTTGTTAAATATTAGTTGTATCACATTAAACACATTTGTTGAAATTTTTCTCTTTTGTTTCTTTTTTTCCTCTTTTTTGGGGAAGCAAGGTCCCATTGAGCAGATATATAGAGAAGTTTTATTCATATATGATTGTCACCATTTAAATAGGATTCATAGCAATTGCATGTGTGAGTTCCTTCATGATATATTTTAATGAAAATATTTAAGTGGATATTTAGTATTATATTCTTTGTTTTATGTATGTGTGTATATATATATATAGGTTTGAGATTACTAAAAGAAAAAAAAAGTGTATATATACAAGCAATTAAGACAAATATGAGATGGAAATTACAAACAAGTAGGGTTATCTATGGCAATGGCAATATTGCATCGTACTGGAGATTGAATTTGCAATGGAATTTATCAATAAATAATTTTTTAATTACAGTAACAATTAAAACAAAGATAAATTGATAGATTTGACAAATTAGTAAATTTAATTATAATTTTACATAGAAAATAAAGATAGAATTGCAATAGCATATCAAAATAAGAATTATTAATAGATTACATATGGGAACATATTTGCGATGGAAAAGACTGTCTTTGAATTCTTTTGTCATAAATATTCATGAATTATTTGCAACAAAATTTTTCAATATTAAAAGCAGTTGCTATTACAAATATTGCGACGAATTCAATTGTCATAGTAAAATTAGTGATGATTTTTGAGACAGAGTTTTGTGACATAAATTATGTCTATAAAAGTTGTTTAAGATTAGGTTTCTCCTTTTAAAGATAAAAAAAATTGTCTTTAAAGCCCATTCTTGTAGTGTATCTTGCATTATCCAAAATAAAATGTTATTAATATTGGTTTATTGATATTTATCACTGGATATATCATATGTATTATAAAAAATTTTAAGGAAAAGAGATAATGTGAAATGTTGATGTGTAAGCTAGATTGTTCATATGTTAGTTTTATTAGGCTACAAGGTGCATAATTTGTGGATAAGGATATTTTAGTACTAAAATTAGAGATTGTTTCACTAAGTTTTATTTATATCAAAGACATCCATGATAGGTCTTTATCTGGACCTCCTCGTCGGGTCGGGTTTGACCCTTTTAATAGACTCGCCATGGTCTGTGGGTTTAGAGTAGGTTTGTTAGTTGGACTTATGGACCATGGATCCTAGAGGTCTTTTAAGATGAAGAAAAATCAAGCATTGGTTGGACAAGGACAAAATCATAGAGTGAGACCAACCTATAATTTTATCAAAAACTATTTGCTTATAATAAGGCTTTGATTATAATAATACTAACAACTGCCTAGAAAAGATAATTTTGACAAACAAATACACCATGATATCTTAACATCTTTATATTAACATAATAAAATTTGGTTTGTGTGATGTTTTAATTATAATAAATATCAAAATCATATCGATAATAACATTTTGCTTGAGAGAAACAAACATTTAATCTTAAATTGATGGAGAGGTTTAGGATTAGAAGTGCAAAACTTACAATCCATCAATCATACCCATATAATTCATCTCTTAAGAATTTATTCTAATAATCTAATTATCACTCACCATCAAAGCATCCCGGGCAATAACAACAAAAGTTGAAGGGGACATCTCTATATTAATCCACTCTCCATTCTTAGTTTCGACCTTTAAGCCATTTACATATCCCTTTTGATGTAGGATGGTTGTGAAGCTCTTGTCAATATGATTTATAAATGTAAGGTTGATTTCATTTTCAAGAGGTCATCTATTCTTTATTATTTGTTGAAGGTATGTAGTGGACTCTATGTATGAGTCATAATACTTCTTATCTACTCCATAGTTATCAAATATCATTTTTGTCATTGTTTGGCCTAACCAAGTTTCCTACTTAATATACGTGTATAGGACAGAGGCATGAGTCGTGAGTCATGCTTGCATTGGGAAATGTTGAAATGTGCTTTGGGAAATGTCTCATGTAAGCATGTAATTTGGTTTTGTTTTTTTTTCTTGCTTACTATTTAATTAAAATTAAAAATCCGAGTTCAAACTATGGGACCCACCCATGAATTGGCAGGCTTATGGGTCCAAATCAATTTGCCATCAAGCCAAGGCGATTAAGGATCCACAATTTTTGGACCCAAACCGATGAGATGTCTAATTAGGTATAAAGAACTTGCTAGCTCTACATTATTAATAAATTGGTCTCGTGGCCACTGTAATTAGAATTGTTTTTCTCTTTCCAAAGAAAGACCCACTAGACTGAGGAAGAGAATAAAAGAGTTAAGCTTAACATTTAAAACTATAAATGTGTCATACCCCGAAGGGTATCATAAACGTGGCAATCCGCCACACATAATATTAAAGCTGATGAATGACAACCTTAGTCATGCAAGAGCTTTAATATTACGTGTAAAGCGTACTTCTAAGATAGTAAGAGACTCAAATATTATGTTTAAGCAGATAATAAAAGCATGCAAGTATTTATAAAGATAATCATGAATAATCATTAATTCAATTCTTATAACTTTTTAGGATTCCCCGTTCTTAAGTCTTGCTATTCTAAGCCAACTTAATAACATACATAAATACATCAAAGCTAGTATAGGGATTTTTCTTAGAATCTACACTCAAAAAACTAAATATCAAACTTCTAAAAACTCCTAATAACTTTGGCTCGTATCTGAAAAAAGGGGCTCCTTGGTGCCAACCACAAGTAATCAAATTGTAACAAAAAGCTATAGGGGTATAAGCAAAACTAGCTTAGTGAGATAACTCCCTTCTTCAAAACATTTCCATAAAAACATACAAGTATTTTAGACAATCATATGTGTATATAATAATCATATGAGCAATCAAAATACACACGATTAACCGAAAACCATGTGTAGCATGGATTTTTGCCCTCCATGTCGGGGGTTGGGTGGTTACTGGCCCATTCGACCATCAACGATTGTAGATTTATCTGTTCTTACTTGCCCATGTAGACTTCCTGGCTACTACTGGCCACCACTACAACTCTTCGTTTCCCCACGTGAAGAATAGTAGCGAAAAATAAATGTGACTCACAATATGTCATGCATGAATCATTTTTAATATTGGTTTATCCCAATTATTGTTAATTTCAAGTTAAAGGTGACCAAAACAATATTCATCATACAATTGCAAGAGAACATAAATTATTCATCAAATATTCTTTTGATATACTTAGCTTTTTATTCAACAACCACTTTATTCAACATGCATCTAATTCACACAATATTTTATTCTTTTATCTTTCCTTAATCTCTAGTGCCACTACTTACAAACACATTCAAGGAAATGTAATTAGTAAGGGATTAACTCGCTCCATGACGGTTGCTCCTAGTTGAAATAGTCCTCTGGAAAAGCGATATCGGTTCCTCCTTCACCTAAACAAGATGAAATACTTAAAATGAGTCTTTCATAGAATTTCTATTTAAAGATTCTAAATCTATCTTCTAATTGCAATAAAAATCGGACTTGCAGAAATTCAACTTAAAATGGTCATAACTTGAAAATATCTATCTATTTCTAAGGTTATTTTCATTGTAAGAAGTCCTTTGGGTCTCAGATCAGAGGGGTATAGGTTTACCATAAAAATTCTATCCTTTAAAAACAAATTTCTCTAATCCTCCCTTTACTCAAAATTTGTTAAGCAAAACGTAAATACGTAATGGTTGGAAAGAATTCTTTTGGTACATAAATAGACTCATAATTTATGCATGATGCTATACGTGTTGTCTCATTTAATTAATTTCCGTAAAATAACTTTTCCTAGGTTTTGAAAAATTGGATCTGTTGTTAAACTTTTCTTTAAGTGGTTGAAATAAAGTTATAAATTCTTAAGTCATCATAATTTAATATTCTATATTTTTATTCTTTAGTTTATCAAAAGTGAGTTGAAATAAAGTTTGGTCTTTTTAAGTTATCTACCAATTTTATTTCTAGGAATTGAAAAATGGAGTTTCAAAAGCTTTCTTTATTAGTACCTAATGAGTTTATTATTTGAAAATTTACTTTCTTAGATTGTTGACAAATTTTATTTCTCTACGTGGATTTTTCAAGACTTGTAAGTCGATTTTTTTACCTTAGATTGAAAACTTATTTAGTTTTTAGTTTAGAAAGTTGGTAAAGATTGGCATAGTATCAAGTTATTATCTATATATCAAGATTTTCATGTTGTTATTTGAAAAGAAAGTATTTTAGACTTTGAAGAGATTTTCTTTACCAATAGTTTGGAATTTTATGGTGAGCTTGTATAAATTTTTGAAAGGAATTTGTTAAAAATATCCTTCTAAGTCTTGGTGAAAAATATTTGTTTAAGTGACAAAATTCAAGAGTTTAGTCTTATGTAAAAAGATCTTTTTTCATTTGGACAACCACAGATTAGCCATGCATGAATATGATTATGTAGTTTATAAAAAGATAAGAACATCATAAGATAATATAATAAGGAATATAAGAAACAAATAAACATAATAATGTCAAGTATTGGAGCCTTAGCTTCATCAAGTATTGGAGCCTTAGCTTCATCAAGGCTTCTCGGGACTAAGAATAGACTAGTCCCAAAAGAAAAGAAAAGAAAATTGTTTTGACTTGATGATGACAAGTCTAAGGCTAGAAAAACTAGTCTTAAAATAGCATAAAATAAGTAAATAAATTGCAAAAGATGAAAATAAATAAATAACAAGTGAGCTTATATGCTCTAAAGAATATATATAGATACATAAATATATTTAGTTAGATATAAGAAGTTAACTTCATAATAATAAAAGCATAATTATAAAACATAATGTATGAACAATGAACAAAATATGAATATAATGTTGCTTTCTTAACCTCCATGGGTTTTTAGAAAACACATACTATGTTCATGTTAAGTTGCATGAACATAAAGATAATAACACCATATCATAAAGTTTAGGTATGAACAAGAATAAAGTATGAACATATTTTTGCTTTCCTAACCTCCATGGGTTTAGAAAATATACATTATATTCATACCAAGCAAATGAACATCAAGAAAGCTTAAAGGAGTATTACCTATAAAAGAAGAAGAAAGTAGAGAGAACTTTGAGAGAACTTTCGGAGACAATTTGAGATAGTAATAGTAGTGTAAGAAAGGTGTGAAGGAAATAGAAGAAAACGGGTGGTATTTATAGGAAAAAGTGGAGGATAATTTGTGTTAATTAAATAAGTGAGAATTAAAACAAATATAAGTGAAAGAGGGAGGGAGCCGGCGCCATCTTGAGGGAGAGAAAGGATAAATATTTATTTTTTTGTATTTTTGTTAATGAAAAGTATGATGTAAGAGATGTGAAGTTATATTGGAAATGAAAATTGTAAGAAAATAAGTGAATAGGTTGCAAGGAAAAGTAGAGATAAATGAATAGTAGTTAATAGTAATAAATAATAAACAAGACAATTAAAGTACTGGTAGAAATAAAAATGCGCCTAAAAATGATATATATGATATTTTTAGTTATCGAAAAATTCTAAAACTGTTATATTATAAATCCTTACATAATTACAAGTCTAACGGTATTATCAAAATATTTTTACCATTCTGTGAATCCATACTCAAATTTTGAAAGCTGATCCCGTTCTAGTACGAACCAAACTTAATTTTTCCGAATATGATCTTTTTATGTTCCACTATAATATTATGAACCATAATCTATAATTATCTTGATTTTATTGTTCTAGGGTTACGAGCGCAGGATTGCTAGATCTAAACATATTGTTTTACTTGTATGGCTATTAGGGTTTTTGTTTGATTTCCAATCGATGAAGGTAAATAAGACTATCGAAAAATCTAAGCGCTTACAAAAAGACTTAAATAGATAAAGTTTTTAGTGGTTTAAATAAATGAATAACATTATATGAAATTGTGCAAACACTAAACGAGCTTAGGTTCTAGTCTAAAATTCCTAAATCTCTTGGTAAGCCATCTTAAATATAAATTTTCATAATTTTGATATGTGATTATCATTCTATATTTGAATATAATAGTATATCTCTTGGCATCATTTTAATAACATTGTTCTTCTATTTAAACTATTTATAAGTTTTACCCTGCTTAAACTAAATTGCAAATATTTATCTTTAATAGTTACATACATATATAATTTTTTGAATTTCTTTTAGGTGACAATCTAAAAGAAAATTGTGGGGCCTAAAGTGCACTTGATTAGATACATTTCCTAAGTCTATTAGTTCAAAAATATAAGGTTTCCTAGTAATGTGCAAGTTTTTCGATTCATTTTTTAAGTTAGATGTCACATTTGATACATGGATTTTTACCCATTTGTTCAATTAACAACTAAAGTTTAAAAGTGTTAACTTACATTCTATAAATATTTTTAGATCATTTATAATACTTAGATGAGATACTTAATTGTAAAAATAGGTAAAATTTAAGTGATTAATTATAAAATTTAGTAAAATTTAAGTAAATAATTACAAAAATCAATAAAATTTAGATACCAAATAAATATTTTTAATCATAAGATAATTAATCATAAGAATAAATAAAATTTATATGCATAATATGTCTATTACCCCATTAAATGCATATGTTCATTATTACAGTTTTGATCGATTTGAGAATTTTGATAAATAAATAATCTTGATTGAAGTTTGATCTGTACTTATTTATGGATAAGATAAGGGCATGTGACTCTAGTTTATTGCCCAGACAAAAGCATAGTTTAGTTCCGAACTGAGAACTGGACCAAAACTGAACTGTGCCATCCTATTATGGATTGGGGGTGGAATTGCTGATTTCACCCTGGTTTCATTAAAAAAAAAAAAAAACAAACGTTGAGTGCTTGAGAAAAATGAAAAGGAAAAAAAAAAAACTAGGAATGTGTCAAGTGAGAGTAAGAGAAGGAGAGAAAGAAAAAGAGAGAGAAAGGGAAAAGGATCGAGAGAGAAAGAGAGAGAAATGAATTAAGATACATATGTCAGATACTTAATTTTCTTTTAATAAAAAAGCCAGTTCTTTGGTTTCACAATTAGATCGGAAACCGTTGGTTTTCTAGGAACCGGATTGGTTCCCAACCTGCACAGATAACTACTGTTGCCTACATGGCGATATTCTAATGAAAGCGCAACCATGTATGAAAGGAACAAATCAACACTTTTTTAAGTTTTATACTGTACCATTTTAATTTTAGCAAGTGGGAAAAAGAGCATGGAACTGGCCCGATAATCAAATCGACTCTCCGCGTTGAGGGGTTCCTTGCCGTCAACAGGCAACATTCTATTAGAAAACTTAGACGTTATTTAGTTTGGATTGTTGCTATTTGATTTGTATTTATATATTATCTGTATCTGATATATATATATTTGATCTGTTTGATCTGTTTATGAGTAAATATGTTTATTTTTCATCTGAATATACTTTTTAAAAAATTATCTACTTGAAAATAACAAAAAAAAAAAAATACAAAAACGATCATAATATAAAAAATCAAACAAACTAAGTTCCAGCCAATGAGATAAAAAAGTCACTTTCGGCAAAGTATTGGCGTGAACTTCCAAGTAAAATCGGGTGGCCGGTATGATATCTTTAACAATATCTTAAAATTGTTCGGACCTTAACGCATTTGAATTTTCTAAAATCTTGATGTTAACTGTTTAAAAAGTTCAAAATCCACGCAATATTAAAAGATTTTAGAGGTCGGTACAAAAATTACTTGAAATTTTAAACTAGGATTTTGAGTTATGTTGGAGAAGTCATCAGGCAAGGATCAATTTTTATAAGGGTGAAAAAAAAATTGAGTTACACGTTTATAGCATAGATGGGAAAATTGATGCAATTGACTATGCAATGCAAAAACCTGCATGCAATCATCAATTTAAAATGGGTAGACTTCATTTTCATCATTTCATTTCTACAATATCTTGCTTATAGCAGCCATGGGAAAACTAATTATTAATTACTAACAGCAATATTTAAAGCAAAGAAATTATTATAATTTTCTTTCCTCGTAATTAAAGGATTCAAACATAATCCATCCCACTCGAACACAGATAGAGATGCCATTTAAGCAACTAGACCACGTTAAATTATTGCAAATTAAAATGGAGGAGATAATGAGGGCTACGGAATTTATTTACACGTTAACGTTGATGTGATCAAACTAATGCCGCCTAACTCCTTGCTGTTCTTTGATAACGACACAACACAAGAAGGGTATGCCGTCAATGTGAACGAAAGATCATGGAAAGAGATAGAAGCATCGGGTCTTTATTAGAATCCTACCATGAAACTTCAAGGCATGTTCTTTAGGCAAATAATCCTAGGTTCCGTTGGCTTCCACTGCAGTTGGGCGTGTATAATGCTTCATTGAATACGAAGACATGTTGTTGACTGAAACTTCGGATTTATTAAGAAAGAATAGTCTAAAAAAAAATAATGTGATCCATGTGCAGCGTGCAGGGATCGCTATTCGGAAAGGCAGATAACCCAACAAACTAAGATGGGTCTTTGACCGATTAATGAATATTTGCAAAATTTGCACCCTTGATAGTGCGCGTTTATATATATTTTTATAGTAAAGAGCCATTTATCTAAGAAACAAAAATAATAATGTGTGGTAGGTATTATTTAAAGAGTTAATGACAAAAAATAATACTTGAACTTTCATAAAATATTCAATTGGGTACTTAAAGTTTTATTTTGAATAATTTGATACCAGAACAAAGTTTTCATGGACCTTCTTTCTACCTTTGACAATTTTGATATATAAACAAAGCTTTCGCATATTTTTTTATACCTAATATGAAACATAGTTTTAAGTACCACATTGTTTAAAATAAAACTTCAGGTACTTAATTGAACTTTTTGCGAAAGTTCGAGCATAATTTTTGACATTTTCCCTTATTTAAATTCTATTTTTCTTGCAAATGACTATCTTAACTCACAAATAGAAGGACTTGGTGGGGGAAAATTAGATAGCATATGTTAGTAAGAGGAAAACCAATATGTAAAAAATAAATCCTTGTTTTAGTCATTTTATGTGTAAAGCTTGTGAGAAAAGAGAAAAAAATATTTTAATAAAAAATAGGCTACTATCATAAATGGCACTTGAACTTTACAAAATATACAATTAGGTACCTGAATATAAAAGTTGATCAATTTAATACACACCAACAGTACCTTCGTCAAGTCTTTTCAATACACACCAACACTACTTTCGTCAAGTCTTTTCAGGTACTAAATTGATCATTTTTAAACTTTTCATGTATTAAATTGGTCAATTTTAGAGTTTAGGTATTTAATTGCATATTTTTCTAAAGTTCACGTACCATCCTAAAAAAATTACAAAAACATTAATAGGACGAAAATAATCTTAGTTTTAAACAAGTTTAACCTATTTTTTCAAGAGACAGAGGTTGTATAAATTAATTATACTAAAGTTGTCTCTTAAAGAGATGAGTTTAGTACACATATACTAAACTTCTCACTGAACTTATCTTTTCAAGAGACTAGTTTACCTTACCTATTACAATAATGAATAAAAATCATCTTCTTTTTTTTTTTTTTTCTTGAATTGATGTGCATAGGATTAGTTTTCAAAATCAACCAGTAGGATAAATAGTATATATAAAATAAATGAAAAATAAATCATTTTTCTGGTAGCTGCTTAAATGAGCATATTATGAACCACCACTCCGAGGATTGAATTTTGATGCCTGTAATGGGCCAATCAAGGCTTGCTCAATTGAAAAATGTTGTTAAAGATCTATAACAAGTTGTATTATGTTTTCGGAGTTCATAATATTGGATTTCCTTAGAGTTTTGTTTCTTATTTTAGTTTAGGAGCTTCAAGGTTCATTAATGGAGGTTAAGAGAAGTATAAGTTATACAGAGCCTGTCTTTATGTGCTTACAAAATTAATACAATTTAAACTCATCTTTTTAAAGATGAATTTAATTTGCTTTATAATTATATTATTATTATATTATTATTATTATTATTTTATTGTTATTGTTGTAATTTTTTTATTAAAATGTTATTATTATGTTTCTTTCCCTAAGTCTTGTAGTAATAGTTGGATTGTTTCGGAAACTAAAATCATGATACCAAACGAGGCTTTTGGAACTTTAAGAATATAGATTAACAATAAAAGTTACAATTCTTATTTCCTCAGTCATAGGTGCCAAATTTTTTTCGTTTAGGGTAAATTACATTAGAAGGTATTAATATTTGAGGGTAAGTTCATTTAAGGTATCAGTGTTTTGAGTGGTTAAAAAGTGTATAAATGTTTTCATAAGATGATTCAAATGAGGTATCAATATTTTGCAAAGTTCATTCAATGTATCAACATTTGAATTATATTTCAATTAACTTTATTTTATTTTCCTCAATGATCAATTATTGATACCTTATTTAACTCACTTGATTCCCTTTTTTAACTACTCAAAGGTAATGTGATTGCAACCTACAAGTTTGAAATTAGTGGAATGTTAGTATTATTGAGAATTGACCAAGTAAAATTGTCCACTTTATGATGTAAGAGTAATAAAACTTATGTAGAAGGACCTAAAATGAGTTTTTGAACATAAATGGATGAATTTTAGGGAAACATGATCTTAGAAATTAGAAGAAAAAAACGCAAAAGGATCGATGCGAAGATTGTATGATTGCAACCTAAAAGTTTGAAATTAGAGGAATATTAGTATTATTGAGAATTGACCGAGCAAAATCGTCCACTTTATGATGTAAGAGTAATAAAACTTATGTAAAAGGATCTAAAATGAGGTTTTGAACATAAATGGACAAATTTTAGGGAAACAGGATCTTAGAAATTAGAAGAAAGGACATTAAAGGATTGATGCGAAAATTATATGATTGCAACCTAAAGGTTTGAAATTAGTGGAATGTTAATATTATTGAGAACACCAGGTAAATGTCTACTTTTGATGGGAGTGATAAAACTTATGAAGGACTTAAAATGAGCTTTGGAACATAAATGGATGAATTTTGGAGAAAAAGGTTGTTTCCAAAAGTATACAACTGAAGTACAAGTTTGTGCATTCGACCATGTAACTCTCTAGGGTAAATATATTATTTTTTTAGAAATACATGACTTGTGTTTTAGGTTGTGTATTTCTTTGTGCTTTTGATAGTTTTTGAACTCTAGAGGTACATGACAATACATGAGGCCACGCTTTAGGCTGTGTAACTCTCAGTGTTGCAACCATTTTTTCTTTTGGAAGTACACAACCCCAAGCATGGTTGTGTACTATACCTATAGACTCTACCTTTTCACTAAACTCTTTGTTTCTTCTTTTGAAATGTAAGAAAACTAAATGTAATTCTTTCTTTTAGATTTGGAGTATATTCTAAGCTTTTGACACATCTTAGTAGTGGACCCTAACACTCAAATCGAACCTAATATCCAGGTATGTGTATATTTTGCTTGTACTTGTGTTTGTTTATGATAGAAAATGAAATGGACTAATTAACTATCCGAGTTTAATTATGTGTTTGTTGTTTGTGCATGGCTATTGGTAATAGGTGGAGAGTATGCATACCATTATTGCGACAACTAGATGATCCTAGTGTGATGTTATCTGGAGTGAAGTTATACTAGAAAAGGATATAGGTAGTCTAAGTTGTGTAGGCATCGTGGTTATTGGGAAGTATCTAATAGCCAATATATGTATAAAAATATTTATATGTGTTGTGGGATACTGGATCATCCCTTCACTGGTTATGGGACTAAGACTATAGATAAATAACCTAATGTTTGTTGCTTTTGCATGTGAGTATGTTACTATTTGTTCATGTACATGTGATTATTAGTATACTGCACTGGGCTCCAGCTCATCCCCTTTTCGTTTTCAAATACTATTGAGACTCCTATGGCTTTTGACTTATCTAGATATGATGTGATAGTAGGCTATAGAAAGGATGCTAGTGGAGAAGATTACTCTAGTGACTACTAGATATATGTGCTTGTTGTTCATATGGAGATAAAGACTCCTAATATGTGATGTTTATAAGTTAGTCATAGGTGTAGATGAGTGTGTTAGTAGGGCATGGACCCCAGTTAAATTCCTAGTGATAGACTTTATGAGCTTTCTTATTTTAGTGTTATGTAAGAATAATGGGGTTTCCTGTATTTAAATGTAGAGTTAACTACCATATGGCTTTTGACTTGAAATCAAATTGATAGGTGTGTGTTGATGGTATTAAATGATATTAAATAGATATTAGTAGGTTTTGAGTCTTTGCGTGTCTATAATTAATATGGACACATGGTGGGTTATAAATGCCCTTAGGGTGTTAAAATTATTTTTATTCAGTTTGTGATCCCTCCACGAGATATTTTGATTATACACTTAACATGAATACATAAGATTAAGAATTATTACAAAGGTAGTATTTGAATACAAGGATTGGACAAAATAAGGCAAATTGGACAATATAGTACTATAAATATTAGATAGTATAATTCTCTTATTCTATGTTTGGTGTGTAGAGTACTGGACTTAGATTTAGGAATGAATTGGATACAGAGGCTTTGGGTAGGTCTTTAAGCTAATGAGTAAATTTTTTACGTTCCAAACTATGAAATGAAAGACTTGATCAGTAGAGATATTTTGGGGATTTTGAATGGTCTTATTTGTCATGTGAATTTGCCTTTTGTACTATCAAACAAAGTTTTTGAATTTTTTCTAATGTAATACCAATAGTCTCCATAAGATGGTGTTTAGGAAGTGTTTCATAGAAATGTTTCAATATGACCTCTATCTCGTCTTTTTCAATTTGACTAACCCAGTTAATCGGATTAGGGCCTGTATGATTCATGAAGGCATTTTATAAATATCAATGGCATTTGAACCATCCTCAGCATCATTCTTGTAACGATCCCCATCAAGATATTTGATAAGAGAATGTACTTTAATCTCTTTGTCAATTGTGCAATTGGATACATTACTCGATGCCTTCATCATTGTCTCATTCTCACTACCATTCAATGCCTTTACCATTGTTGTTTGGGAGGCTACACTCTTTAACATAGAATTGAATCATTCAATTGAATTGTAGATGAACTACAGCTTTCAATGTCCATGATCATCCATTTGATTGCTTGAAGACAAATGGAAATGTTAGAAGAAGTTTAAGAACATGAGACATGAAAAATTGGAAGTGAAAAAAGTTGAAATTTCAATCAAAAGGAGGGACTTAAAAAGATATGAATCTTGATACAAAAGTTTGGAGAATTAAGATCAATGCCATTCCTAAAGTGCTAGATTCTTTGTAAGCTAAATCTAATGGCTAAGAATGCTTAACACAATGCAACACATACAAGTGTGTATGAATGTGACATGTGCATAATCAATTCACACTTGATATGTGTTACCCTATAAGATTTGTTCTAGAATTTAAAAAGGTAAGCTTCTTTCATACAACATGATGCACGTTAACCAATTGTATCAAATTATAAAATTTATAAAATCAAGTTAAATCCTATGACTGAACTAGACAAGTATATCTATCCAGTATAGTATAGTATAGAATTAATAGGTGTCAACCATAGGGATATAAGGAACCAGTAGTAGTATTACCCTTTTTCTATTATTTAGCCTAATTCTTAAAGTGATATCTATTATTAACTACTAATTAACTAAACTAGCAAACCCTAAGATCAATTATGCATGCTTTTACGATATATAATCAATCACAAACATGCCTCTCATCTTGATCCACCATAAACCCTAGTTTCTTATAATAAAATATGGATTAATGACTTGTTTACAAATTGTACTATAGAATCTCTCAAATAAATCAATTAATGCATTGAGTTAATCAATTCCTAATCCTACATGAGATGGTGGAGACCTCTCCTTACTAACATCAAATAAGATTGCATTAGCGTTCATGATTCCTATAGTAAAGATTAAATTTTTATGCAAAAAATGAAAGTTTTCCTACCTTTAGGTGAAACATGTAATCTCTCTATTCATGAAGATCTATCATATTAGATAAAACCTCTTTCTATCTAAGAAGAATCATACATGCAATCATTTTGCACATAAATCAATCATAAGACAATTAAAACACATGAATAGATACAAAGGCATAAGCTTTTCATTAATCAATTGCAATTCAAAGGGGTTTAAGGTTTCATAAGATTTAGGGTATAAAGATTTACTCCTCCTTGGAGTTTACACCAAAAAGCATAAGATTTAGAGAAGTAATTAGTAAACTTGATTTAAAGATAAAACCCTTTAGATGCCTTGTGATCTCCAATGGTGCTCAAGTAATTCACCTCTTGAAGTTCATCTTTTCTCTCATAGGGTTTAGAAAATACACCAAAAGATCTTCTAAATGTGAAGACAAGATGGCTATTTACAATTTAGGATAGGAAACATGTCTGCACGGCTTGGTATGCACGGGCGTGTTGGGGGAGCATTGAACTTTCATTCTACTGACATTAAAAATTTACAACGTGCACTTCCTAGTATGCACGATCGTGCTTGTGCAGACTGGGGGAAAATATCATAAGCTTAATTTCTTACTCTTTTTGCCTATGGAGTGTTCCCTTACCTCTTTCCTTGCTTGTGCTGAAGGAGGGTATGAAATTTTAGAGTCTATCGATTTGTTCCCTTACATTCATCATGGCTATGCACAAGGTAGTGCATGAACAATCTAGCTCTTGTCCGATCCATATTTTGCTCATTTTGCCTTGATTCTCACTTAAATTATCTTCAATTTCTCAAATATCATCTTTTAGTCTTGAAATTAATATTTAAGCAATTAAGCATCCTTTTCTTGATAAAATTATAAGAGATATATATCAAATATGTCCAAATAAGCACTATAAATAAGGGTCTATTGACACTTATCACAACAAGCTTACTAATAGTTACTTTTCTAATTGGAATTTGCAATGCATCAATTGTTTTGCTAGCTCACTTCTATAACGGACGTTGCATGCTATATTCAAATGTATCTTTAAAACACTTGGTTTAGTTACAAAACTGTATGCAAGCCAAGATGTTCTCAAAAAACATGGGTATATCTTCGCACCCATTGGGCTTAGCTTATTCATACTGAGGCTTACTTCCATGATCGGTCGGTCGATTGCTCCATTAATTCTTCCACACCTGACAAGTCAATGCCTGACTTGAGAATCCCCTTTCTAAGCTTACTGTATTTGTTAACTCCTCACCAAAAGAGTGGTAGTAGGGGTATACTTTCTTTTAGGTAATCCTAAACTAAGGGTTCGTCAAGCTTGACCTAACTTGATTAGAGCACGAAATACCCTGTGATTCATTAGCTAACCTCTAAACCATGCTCAACTACCCATAGCAAAGTTGAGAGACTAATGTAATGACCAATTTTCTCAGCCATAACTGTCCCACTCAGTTTAAGGTTACTCAACTTAGACAATGCCATTACACTCCATACATTCTTAGGAAGTGACTTAGTAGCCTAGTATCCACTACTCTAGTAGCCTACATGCACCTTACTAATTCCATGAACGTGTAATCGTTTATAGTAATCACTAACCCCTAATTGCCATTCTCCAATAAATATCATCTTGAAATATCCTTCATGGACAAGCTGGTGACATCTTGCTAATACTCTGCTATCTAGTTACTCATTATCTTCAGTATTATATGAACTTAGTTGTTGGAGTGGTTACATTGATAATCCCTCGATTCATTAACTTAATCCTTTTTTTTTTTTTTTTTTTACTTACATTCTTAAGAAGTCTAGATCCAATCTACTCTATAGGTAGAACTAAGGCACCGATATGAATATAACTTTGAAAATTAACGGGGTGGAGTTAATTTTGAAGAAAAAGAAATAGAACTGTAAAGAGGAGCTTTATAATGTTGGTATTGATAAGACATTTAAAAAAAAATTAGCTTCATGCATTTTTTTTTTCAAGCCAAATAACACACATTAAAGAAGTGTTGTGTTATTTGTAGTTCACGAGGAATTATGGTTTTAGGCCAGAAGCAACATAACTAAATCCTTCGTACCTACAACTTTATTTGAATGTGATTCAAACTAAAATCAATAATAATGACAAACCTAGTTCGCCTTAATTTTGAAAATATAACTTACACATCTTCAAACTTTGAGAGACAAAAACTAATCTTAATAGCTCTTGAAAATTTCTTCCACAAGCTAAGTTAGTGGTTGCAATGCATTCATTGAAGCCATTATAAGATTTTATCATCCTTAGCAATAGGTTCAATGGTGATTTTATCTGATTAGACTTGAAGGTCTACTCTACTTTGAAAATCCACCCCAATGAATCTACGTCAATAAACATAGGGATTTGGGGTTTGATTCTATTTTACTTGCTCCAATCTAATTGCTAATTGATTGTAGAGATTCTTGAAAAATACAAAAAACACTTTGTAATTTTTTTGAACTGCTTAAACCGATGGCATTGTAGCAACCCACCTCGATACTTTATCTTATTAAGTAGAGTCTATTCCACAAGCATAGATTCAACTACATTTAAATTTTACCCTACTTTATTTCAAACTCTCCAGAAAGTATCTAAACTTTCTCTCTCTCCTCTCCCTTGAAGCATAGTTAGTAAGGTAAAATAAAGTTGGAAATCCTTCTCTCTCTCTCTCTCTCTCTCTCATATGTTTACTACATTTTATCTCAATTTATTTGCATTCACAATAATAGAAGTTGCATGGTCCTTCTTATACGTGGTGAGATAACGTTATGCTGTGTAATGGCCTTTTCGACTCATCGACAAGAAAGATAAAAGGAAGGAAGCACCAACTTCCCTGACCGTGAACTAATTTTATCCCTTTCTTTATTCGTTTCAGTATTTATACTTCTTAATGACGATTGGCTTTAGAGAGAGGTCTTGTTGCAAGTAGTCACAATAGCTGGTTTGCTTCCCTCCTTAAAATTGTAGAAGACATTTCTTAGCATTGCAAATGCAATTTCCTCACAAATCTTCCACAATTATATATACTTATGTATTATATGATGCCTTGATGCCACGTTGAAAGTTCTGAACTTTCTTAGTCTGTGACGACCTTGCTCTGACATGCAAAGGTTCTCTGTACTTATTAAGGATTAGAGCATCTACATTAGAGGTTTTTCACACAGATACCTAGACGAAAGACCTCATTTTTTAAGGTTTTTATGGATGTGAAAAGTCCCTTTGAAATATTTTATTAATAGTTTATAAAAGTAATGTATTATGTAAAAGTAAATGAAATCCGTAAAAATATAAAAAGAAGTGAAGAAACTTATATGAAGGACTTTACGAATAAAGTGATGAGATTCTTCGGATGAAAAGTTTCTTTCGATATTAATGTGGTACTTTAAGAACCTTAAAAAGAACACGACGAATGTGGATGCCCTTACAAGAAAACATCACACTTCCCTACATCGATTACACGCTCCATTAAGACTAGCGAAGGAAAATGTATAAGGTTTATCTCGCATCCTAACAAAACCTAGTGGCGCCATTACATTTGTGCCACTTGCCTAAGTAAATAACATACAGCTTTTTAGGGACACCAAACTTTCATCCAATAACATGTATGTAGCAATTGAAAAGAATATGTTATCAAAACAACCTTAGTCTAGACGGAAGAATTTTTCGCGGAGCTCTTGTCGGACCGCCTGATGGGATTTCAAAATGTAACGTCGTAGCAGCATTATGCCAGACTACTAATTTACAGCCGATATTTTCTTTACGATAGCATATCTTCCATCAGCTATAGACCATGCGCCAGCTGAGGGAAATATTACGAGACATTATCCTTTAGCTTTTATTGTTGTACTTTCAAGAACCAAATATAATTATAAAAGCAAGCTTCCCTGATTGCTTTACAGCTGGCGCTTCTCCTTTTCATGCCACTTATATGTAAAGATACGTTAAAGAGGAAAAATGCACAGATATTTTCAACGTCGCACAGATCAATTCGGAACACGATAATTGTATTAATAGCACGGACTAAACCCAACCGAAAATCACGTTTAGTATCTGCTAAAGATCAGCATTTGTAGCACGAAGGCAAGGTAGGAGTCAGCTATTCCATCTCATAACTCCTTGGGCAATCAAATGCGGGCATCTTAACCAGATGGACAATAATAATAATGATAATAAGCATAAAAAAGAATTTATCTGATAATAGAACGAGCCCCCAGACCACGACTCTAGATATTCCTCCTCAGCACACGAGATTAAGACTAAACGATTCATTTATACAAAATAGCACAAGGCTATGAGTTAAGCATCTAGTAAGGGGTTTGGTGGTGCAAATACTGACAAAGCAAGCTATGAAAATGAGAATAGTAGTTCATATATACTGTAAAATGGTTCCTATTTTTAACCAAAAGCTTTTTTCCTCGGATATTTAAAATTATGGGATTTAACATACAGTACTACGTAATAGATAAGGAGTTGAACAGACATGAAGCCCTCCCATTTTGCAATCTCATCTCCCTTACTTAGCACCTGTATGAGATAAATCATTTAATAAAAGCAAAAATTATTGTATAGCAGTAATACCTAAGTACTTACAAACCTTCCAGGATAAACGGACGGATGTGGTCATGAGGGGGTAAGTCATCTGACTCATTCGACTCTACTTGGTCGATTTTCTGAAGGTCTGATTGTGGGGATTCAACAGAAGGATTATCAAGGGGCTCAAGCTGTAGCGACGGCTGAACTTGGTCTATGGGTAATGGTTCAAGTTGTTGGTACTTGGGCTTATTCTTCTCAAGGAGAAGGTAGGTGGTGCAATACCAGAAAAGCAGGATTTTACTCTCTGCTATTACTGTATCCATAATGTGACTCCCTCCAAAAGAAAGCCTCTCAAGGGCCTGCAAATTGTCACAGAACGTCATGTGGCATGTTTATATGTTAGCTAAGAACATAAAACAGGAATGTCCAATGCAATTCTAAGATGCTCCAGACAACCCCCACAAACACAAACACACACACATATATGAAGCTTAAATGCAAGTAAAACTGCCATTAGGATGGCATATTTTCTTCTTGGAAAATAGCATGTGTGCATGAATGGAAGGATGCTCATTTGAAGGAAGAGAAAGGGCTTGATCTTGAGCCTATATGAGTAAGATGTATCTTACAAGGTTCCCATCACGATTTCATCACTGTTAGATAGTGTTACCTGTTCTCCTGTTTGTACATCAAAAGAATGCTCGTGATCAAATTGAAGACCTTTAAACTCATTGATGCAAAGACCCTGAAATGCCCTGTGAGGAAGAAAGGCAGACATTATTAGTAGCTACCACAGAAAGAGAAAAGGCAACGATGATTCAAGTAGGTTTAACAACCCTACTCAGGATTAGCATTAAGCTCACCATCTAATGAGAGAAACACGGGGAATCCAGCGGAAAATAATTGGCGTGTTATCTGCATTAACATAATAGCCACCAAACACTATGAAAACAGTCATCAGAGAGGGTCCCAATGCCATCGCTGCTTCAGTGGTTGGAACCATTGCTCCCACTGTCAGCCCCATTGCCGATGCAGTAAAAGATTCAGCAGTTACAATTCCACAAAACTTACCAAACCTGCAGTAGTAAAAGTTAATAAGAGGAAAAAGGGAGAAGCATATGTACATTGTGTAGAATATCAGAAAAGGAGGTAAGTGCCCGCATATGACTTTTCTAGAGGGAAAAATTTTTTGGCTAGCAATCCTTTCTACTTGTATAATCTCAAAATTTTCATTACTAGAAATTTATCTATGAAAAGCAAAACTAGAGAAAACTGTAATTGAGCAAAATAGTCCTATTGGAACTAATCCAAGTAAATCCCATTAAAGAAAATCAATATTCAAATCTGTTGCACACTAAACATCTAACCTTAAAATGTAAAATAATTTCATGATATTAATCAACAATGAGATTACAGCGAAATACAGCACAGCTCTAAGTTACCAGTCAGAGTTGGATGAAGACGAGCCATTGGGTATAGTACAGCACCAAACATGAGAGGAAAAGCTGCCCCAACAGGAATCTCAGCCAACAATTTGGAAAGGAGATAGGGTCCCAATGAATAAGATCCCTTAGCACGTTCTCTATCGACAATTGCACGTTCCTTTGGAAAGACACCAACGGTCTTAGTAAGTGCAGCCATTGCAGTATTTATAGCTGCAACCTGTGGAAGGAAAAATCCTCAAGTGGTGCAAATGTAACATGGACATCAGCTTCATATTCACAATATCACAGTACAAAGTTTAATTTCAAATATAAGAATCAGACAAGGATTTGAATTTAAAGAGCCCTATCAACTACTTGAAAGTGAACATGACAAATAACACTGTTATACGTTAAGCATTAAAATTGAACTTACCTTTTCTTGGGTAGGAAAATTGAACTTATCTTTTGCTTGCAGTCATCTCTTAAAAAATCAGTAGCACATATAGCATGAATTAAATCATGTGGTAGACCCTATATCATTTTGAGAAAAATACTTCTAACAAAAGCTACAAGGTCACTTCACTGTAAATTTATTACTTCATTAATTTATTTGGAAAGGAGGCAGTACGCAAGAAAGAAAGTATCTATCCACTTAAGTTCATACGAAGAGTTGCATGATGTCCAATTTTTGGCATAAGAAACTTTGTACAGAGACGTTTACCCAGAATAAATTTTGCACAGAGAGCATTATGGAGATTATCAACTAAAACAGAGAGAATTAACCTAATTACTATATGCTTTTTGCCTCTGGAACACAAAATCCTTAAAAAATCTCTTTATTAACTTGCATGTGAAGCTAATTCGATTGAACTGCATGACTAAATTCACAATGCAAAGTTGTTTGCCAGTCCCTTTCACAATGTTTTGCATTTCGTGGAGAAGGAAGGATGATATTGGATATAAAGAGGCTGGTGGAATCCCTTGCATTTAAATTTCTTTATTAGAATAGAGAACATGATGTAGGTTTATTCCGAACCTAAATAAAGCACTGGGGTCCACTTGTCTTTTCTTCTGAAAAACAGAGCATGATTATTATTTTGTTCACTAATACTTTCTTGTGAATTTCCCTAATTATGAACTTGCTATGCATGTTCACTTGAAATTATTAGTATTTGAGGATCAGGTAATGACACTTCTACCAGCATTTTTTCTAATATCACCATTATAGTGGAGATTTAAACGACCTGTTTAAACTGCAGAAGGCGGAGTTGAGGTTGAAGATAAAGAAGCTGCCAATACCCCTCATGTGTCTAAAGTTTCCTAATAGAACTGAGAAATTGATGAGATATGCTCTGATTTTAAATAAAGTACTTGCAGTAAAAACACTTGTCTTCTGGAAAACAAGGGCTGAATATCATTCATTCACTAATCCTTTTTTGCAATCTGATTTCCTAATTATGAAATTTCTATGCGTGTTTGATTAACATTGTAGTGTTCAAGGATTAAGTAATAAATATTCGACTAGCATTTTCTAGTTCCACTATATGAACAGCCATTACCCTGATTCCACAAAGATACTTTTTCTCTTACACTAAGAATCACCTATTGCTTGCATACATCAATATCTACATCATTTGTAGAATACTTGATAACCTTAGCTGAACTTTTTACAGAAAAATTTTCAATAAGCATACGTACTATAAAAGGCGTACAAAAAATATGGCCAAAGTTGCAGCAGTTTACTTATAAAGGCTTAATATATAACCAGTAATAATCTTTACCTGAAGTAGACCCATTCTGTCCTGTATGGATGTCTGGGATCTTCCCATTCTCCAAAATACTGACCCAAAAATTAGTGCTGATGCAACAGACATCCTTGCCCTCACCTTGTTAGTGGGCCCATCACGAGAAGCCTGGAAGGCATTGCAGTTTTTAAGAATGCCCAGACATTTTCATGCTTACAAGAAAAATTGTTTATTGAGCCCAAAAGCAATGTTAATTGAAGCATTTTAGAAAAGCCAGATCATATAGTATATCTGGTCAGGTAAACAAGATTTCACTTATCAGGGTTGCATGCATCTAAACTTCAGTAAAGTATCCACTGCCATGATGGGTACAAGAGGAAGAAAAGGACTGACAATAGTTATACCAGCAAATTACGAAAGCATATGGAAAGCATGAACACCTGAAGACATTCTCCTACATTACACAGCTTGTCTAAACACATTATGCTGATGTAAAGACAAATAATACGTTATTCCTCAGTTATGTACGTGCAGCATATGTGCTTAGAATAAGAGTGATCTGCATGGATGAACCTGCAACCATGCTCGTTTAAGAAGCAGCCAAAATTGCCTCCACCAGCCCTTTCCGCTTGAAGATTGTCCTCTCTCCAAATATCTTGCTTCCCCCAAAACCCTCCTTTCTCATAAGAGGAGTTGCATATAATATGGTTGATGTCTGTAAGGAAAATGATTCAACTAATCCATCTATCTTTTTCTGAGAAGTGTAAACACTTTCAGAAGAACTGTAGTCGATGGATATGAGATCAGCCAAGAATTCAGCAGGATTAACATGATCCGGGCAAAGATACCTATTGAGTGGAAACTAATCAGTCAAAATGTCACGAAGGCATCCACCAAGTCAATTAGAAAACACAAATCCATATGAGGTCAAATAGTTGTTTAAAATATCAAGAGGGGTATCGATAAGAAAGAATAAGTACCAATATCTGACAATATTAAGTTTGAGATGATGCAATTACTCGAGCCAGATCACACATTTAATTAATCAAAAGAGCTTGCAAGACCACTTCTCTTTGATTATCATGAAGCAAGACCTGTTTGTAGCCCTATAGATGCAATCTATAATTGATCAAGTACTCAGGGAGCAACACTACTAATAAGGACTGTTCTTGACAATGGTGTGAGAATTCGAAGATGCAGCTTTTTCGAATATGAGGTGCTGATACTACAAATAAGACTGAGCCAGATCAAGCCTGAGATATAATTCATTCACCTTTACATTTCATTATTATTTCCTTAGCAATTTAGCAGTGAGGCATGGACTTTTTTCCAGCATAAAAGCTATCACGAATTTTGCTCTTAATTTATCATCTAAAATGTTTGAATACCCAGTCACTAACTATTCTCTTCATTGAGTTGAGAAAGCTAAGAACATTGACCATCAAATCTCCCCTTCCTTAACATCACTCTAATAACACCCGGACCATCCAGGCACAGGAAAATTGAATTTTAAGGTATCATTGATTTGCTCTAATTCTTATCTGTATTACTATTTTTTATGAGAAAAATCAAGCATCAAGTTAAGAATTACAACGCAAAACTAATGGGCTAAAAAGAATGAGGAAGCCTTTAGTAGCTCATAAATTTAACCAAATTTCCATCAACGCACCAAAATATATCATGGCTCATTACATCCTTTTTGTCCTGGAGAACCTCATTTAACAAGTCTTGTGAAAATAATTAAAAGAAGTAAGGAGGCCATTTCAAAGTTGACACTGTTGTTTTGAACAAACACCAACCCCCACCCCACCACCCCCCCACCCCCCCCCCCCCCCCCCAAAACCCCAAAACCAACCCTTCCACCCCCTGGGGGAGGAGAAGTTGACTTTGTTTAAGCTTTGAAGCATGTTACGGTTGTTGCCTTTCCACATGTATATTCATGGAAAAAGACAGTGAAAAAGCAAACACATGCTGAATTTTTAAGCCCAATCAGCTTTGTGAATGCAAGTGATTGCAGAGGCATCATGCTTCATGAGATGCTGTTAACTGACTACACACATACTGGTATCTTGAACATCTGAAATAGAAAGTGTAAGCACCAAAGTTGTTCTGATATGTCAGTCAATATAGAAAGAACCTGTAGATAGTGTCGTAGAGGCCAATGCTGTAAAACAGGAAAAGAGAGAATAGGGACAGGAGAGAGAGAATGGATGGAATCGAGATAAAAGTATGATAGGCATCAAAATCATTGACAATTTTGAACAGGTGGGAAACGAGTCAGTGATAAGGGGAAACAAACCGTACCACCTGCAGGGACATAAAGAAGCATCCAGGTGCTCTCAAGAGGATTTTGATCAAATCTTCCAAAGATGATTCTAAGTTTCCAACAGAGTCATAAGATCCAAACAAAGTTGCTTTGTCCCTACTAGGCATCCAAACAAAAAACCTATGTTCTGACCAAGTTCAGCTATTGTAAATTTTTATTCAAAGGCCTCAATTGGGAAAGGATGTGTTCTTAATTTTTTTCACATCTATATATTTAATTAGTAATTATTTTGCCCTCAATAACCCAAGCATAGGGTTATTAAACAAGTTTAATTGTAAGTAGAGATGATTGAATTATGATAACATTGAAAACCTAGAAGAGACTTCCCTTTAATTTGATCTTCTCAATCTATCATATTTTTGTGGCAACATTGGTTGATTGGAGTCAACCTGACATTGGCTATCTATTACTCTGTTGGTCCTTTCAGGTGGACGAGTTGCAGTTCCACACTTCAATGCATTTGAGAGCATATACAGTCTACAATGGTTTAATGATAAGGGTGTCGTATAAGTCAACAAATAGGGGCGAGTTCTTGTCTATATTGGTAAGACAAATTTCTATATGAGGTGATAGTGATATGTGAGGTGGTCCCATGGATACCTTTCCTTTGTAGTGCAGAAGCAATGGCAATATGATCATTATGCAATTTTCAGAATACAAACATTTTCTAGAATAACTGCCAGAAGGTGGCCTTGTTGCTAATGAGCCCTAAGGAGGTGAGTAGCAATCAAATCATGTTAGGGAAGCACAAGCAGAAGAAAGAAAATAAAGTTTGTTCATCAGTTTCTGATTGTAGCTTTCTCAAACAGCTGATGTGTGTGTGTGTGTATTAAATTATAATTCAAGGGTGAATCTCCATCAACCCTATAAAAACGACATGCATCAGAATCAAAACTTCCAACAGGTGAAAAAGAAATGAGGCAAGAATAAGGGGAAACAAATTATACCACCTGTAGGGAAAGAAAGAAGCATCCAAGTTCACTGTCCAGCAAAAAACAAAATAAACAGGAACACAATTTCCACTGCATCCTGCTTTTGCTTCATTATACTATTATCACATACTGACAAGTTTATGATTTTTAAACAAATTTAATTGTCCCCCCCACCCCACCCCACCCGCCAAGAAAAAAAGGGAAAAAAAAAAAAAAAGAGGTTTGTATTTCCACATATGATCATCAAATCATTATCATTATGAAAACCTAGAAGGGACTTTTCTCTCTATTTGTCATTATCAAGACATCCAACAAACTATAAACATCAAAAACATCCAATTTGTCTTAAAAAAGAGTTTCTGCAATCCCAGGCCAATAGAGGAGGAAAGAGAAAATTGTAAAGCTAAAAATTATAATAAAGAATAGACCTAATAACCATCAGGTTTATAAAGGCCCAATATGACAAGTTCTTCGTACAATTAAGAGAGCATTTATATAATTGACAAGCAAAGTAGATAGTTGTGATGCTATATAAACTGAATTTTTTAATTTTCCATGCCACAAGCTTTGACATATAATCTAGTAAGCCATTGCCGCTAAGTTGCAGGTGTATGGACTTTTCTTCCCCTTTAAACGAGAGGATATGCATATATCTATCACTGCATACATGTCTATGCATCAACAATCAAATCATAAAGTCAATATGGAGGGACCTATCTTTCTTGTATTTGGGCTGTTAACAATTAATCATTTTGACCTTCTAGTTTTCACAGGTGTATTACATCAAGAGTCCTAGGTACCAGATAAAAATAATTTAAATATGCAAATCCATACTTGAATATACATGAGGTTTCTCAACCCCCCACCCCACCCCCCCCCAAAAAAAAAAGAGGAAGAAAAAGAAGAAAGAAAGAAAGAAAAACATGAAACTTTTCAAGATTATAATGATGACAGAGGAGATACAGCAAATCCTTTTACTTCAACATGATGCTAGATGGCATAGGGGTACTCAATCACTAGCCACTTGGAGCATTGGCTCTTATGATTAGAGGACAAGACTTCAACATGATGCTAGATGGCATAGGGGTACTCAATCACTAGCCATTTGGAGCATTGGCTCTTATGATTTGAGGACAAGGCTCTAATCTTATGCCCAACTAATTTATAGGAGAAAAAAGACTCCAAGGTAATTGATCAATATGGTAATCTAAATAATTTTCGTAAAACATAGAAGGAAAGATTATGGTACACACCCAAATTTTGCAAAGTATCTCAAAGGCTCATCACGTGCAGGACCAGCATAGACAAGTGCACCTTCTGCTAGAAGCACAATGTCGTCAAATTTATAGTATATAGAACTTCTTGGCTGGTGTATGGAGCATATAACTGTATGTCCATCCTCTGCAAGTTGTCGTAGGGTTTCCATTACTTTCTCAGCCTGGAAGGCATCAAGCCCTGATAGCATCAAATGGAGTAATGAGAAAAAGAATAACGTTCTGCAAAGAAAAATCACCAGTGACATTTTAATATTAAACTTCATTGGAAAGCCTACTTCATCACAGAACAAGAAAGAAATATAAGCACTTCGTCTGACTCGGTTCCAACTATTGTAGTTAACCCTGCTTGCAACAAGGAGTAATACTTTTTCATAAAAAGAGCTGAGAAAAGAAAAGCAGTGGGAAAAAAATCAAATGTTAGTACTTGAAGATTTTTTTTCGTTAATTAGTACTTGAAGATTCAGTAACTCCACTTAGTCAACACTCTTCTAAGATACCCACTTAGTCAACACTCTTCTAAGATACCAGACAGAAGTTTTGATCATGTACAAGATAACTTAGTTTTGCATATGCCAAAATCCTCACAAGTACACTATTGGCATTAATGAAACATAAAGAGTGGAGGCACAAGAATGTAAATTTCTGATTGCTGAAATCCAAAATTTTGGTATACGTCCTTTAGAGTGTTGAGAATATGAAACGTATGTTTGCATCTTAGACTTTTGACCTAGTTGATTGCATATCCAAATTTAACTCAATATTACAGCAGATGCCCATTTTCAGATCCTGTATAACAATGTAATCGTACATAATTCCATAGGAGGGACATCTATCCAATATCTAAGCCTACAAACGAGGAAAGGATAGGAAAAAAAATACATCTCGTGTACATCTTCCAGCTTAATTTTTTAAATTAGTTAACCGTGTAATTAATTTAATAGATGCAATGATAGGGACAATCAAGCAAGTCATTGTTGACAATATAGACTCAAGAATGACAATGTGACTCTGTAGTTTGACATAATGGTTTAAGAATTTCTTATCATTACCCAATTAAGTTTAGATTAATAACTATGATCAAGATTTGAGTCATTATTGGTAGCTCCAATACCACATAAAAATAGAGAAACAGGAGACAATGAGAATAAAAAACTTGAGTAATAATGATAAATATGGCCATTGTAACAAATTCTTTTGAAGCTCTTGTCAGACTTACCAAATTAGGGATAGACAATTTCAGAACACAGCAACCGCACATTTCTATACAAATGTAACTAGAAATATGCCCCTAGACGATATGTCTATACAATACAATATTTTCCAATTGGCGTTGCTAAAAATATATATCTAGGATAGTATATACATGCTGTTGGGAGAAAAAAAAAAAAAAAAGAATCCTCTTTAATATTAAGGGTAAATCATGTTTGCATCCTGTTTGCCCCTTGTGCACTTACCTCCAACAACTTCAAATATATTAGGTTATACCCCTAAACTCAGTACCTCTATTATGACACTTTTCACAGAAAAAAATTAAATCTTGTGAATAAAAAAATAAAGGAAAAAAAGAATCCCTTTACTTCCAAGACTACAAAGATGAAGAACAAGAAAACTAATCTTGGGAACAACTATTACTTGGAAAAGCCAAGTAATATATGTTCCATTAGTTACTTCATATACGTCTCTGTCATAGGAAATAACTACCCAATTGTTTACATCATATTATCATATTGAAGTATTGAGTTGTGAATAAAATAAACTTATCAATATGCCCCCATTTGCATGCATTCCTCCCCCATCCCACTACTAATAACTCTTTCCTGCTACCCCTACCACCACTGAACCATGATAATAATGATGGTAATGCAGTGGTGTAAATGTTGGTGGTGCTGGTGATAGTGGTGGTCGCAGTATCACTGCAAAGATGAAGTAATAGGTAGCAATAGTGTTGGCCTACTGGTAGTGGTAGAATGGTGGTGATGATGGTAGTAATGGTGGTTAAGATAGAAGTGGTTGGTGGTGTTGATGGTAGTAGTAGCTGGTGGTGTTGATGGCAGATGTATCAATTTGTTGATGACAAAGTTGGGGTGGTAGTATTGGTGGCAACATCAACTACAGTTGTCATGTGGTGGCGGTGGTGGTGATAGGTAGAGATGCAATAGTGCTATTGTAGCAACAACAATGATGCTAGTGCTAGTAGTGAAGGAAGAGAGAGCGAGGGAGGGGGAGGGGGCGCTTGATAAAATTAATAGTAACCATAGGTGTTGGCAGTCATGGTAGTGGGAGTTATAGTCATTGTGGAGGTGGTAGCATCAGCAATGGTGTTGTTGATGGTGTAAACACGATGGCTATGATAATTGTGTAATAATGGTGGTAGTAAGATTTATGACAATGATGGTGCAGTGGTGGAGGTGGCAGTGTTGACAATAGCGTTGGTGATGGCCGTAGTGATGGGGGCAATGGCATTTTTGGTCCAAGGTAGTGGCGATGATGGTCATGCAAAAGTAGTACCATTTTGATGAGTGGGTAATTTATTACAACCTCATATAACAGTTAATTTATATGGAGGGTGAATAGAAAAACCTCATGGGATCATCATTTCTCAGTCAAGTTTCGAACAAACCACAAAATAGATGCTACTCCAAGAATAACTAGCGAAGCATCTATTCTGTCTCTATTACCTCAAAATAAACAAGGCATAAAGAAATGAAAACATCCAAAAAGTTAAGGAAATAGAAGAGGTGAATTAATGCGGGGAGATTTTTGGTGATGGTGAGAGAGAAATAGGCAATAAGCTTTTCATACAAACACAAATACAATATAATTGAGTGGATCCACATATAACAATGATTGGAGAGTAGTATAAGGTAGAAATCACTTAGTTAGATTTGATGAGTTCATTTAACATCTAGAAACTTTGCTAGGTAAGGAATCCAAAAGAATGGATGTATAGTCATGATGCTTCACCTTTCTTCTTTCTTTTTTAGGTGAGTGTTTGCTTTAAGACTTTATCACATTCTATATCCCTCAATTTTTCATTTTTGTCTAGTTTGAAGAGGCTTCTACTGTGTAAATTTTGGGGGGCAAGTAGTAAAAATAAAAGCCCACACCATATCAATAATCTTAAGCTTTTGAATTCGTCATGGTATCAAAAGTGCAAATTGATATGCCGTCAGCTTTATCTTCAACTTGGAGTTCAGATAGTGTCAAAAAATTGCTTCCAGCCTGACCTGGCTTAGCTTGCTGAGAGAAGAAGGCTTGAAAACTTCTTTATTATGCAATTACCAGGCAGTTTGTTTTCTTCTTTAACAAACTTCAATGTAAATAAACAGTCACACACATGGAGATCTTTTCAATATTAATTATGGAACTTCTCTTTATTGCATGTCCGCTAATAGAGATAAAGAGACATCACACATGTAAAAACAGCAGGAAGTGAAAATAAGCATATTTGAGAGGATGATTATCAATTTTACCTGTTAGTCTGTTACAATACAATGCATGCATGTAAAACTATTTTATCTTGTATTGCTATATGTGGTAGCAACTTAAGGAGTTATCATTCTCTGACTAAAGTTTTTTTTAAACTAACAAAAAAAGTACAGAAGAAAGCTCCAAGGGACATGCAGATGCAAAAGAGTATCTTGCAAATGGAAGGAGGCATTCAAAAGGAAAATAAGTTCTATCAAGACCAAAAGAATAAAAAACATGTGCAACAATACCAGTAGTGGTTCATCAGCAAAGATAACGGATGGGCTTGCAATCAATTCACATGCAAGGGATAAACGTTTCTTCTCGCCACCACTTATTCCACGTACTTTTGCATCACCAACATTCGTATCAGCACAACTGACCTTTCAATAGGCAGAGAAATGGATCCCATGGTTATAAAAACGAATGAACACATCATTAAATTGATAAATTGATAGTGTTTCGAGAGCAACAGATCCATTTATACTAATATATTCATTAATGGTAAGGACAATGTATGAGTTTAACAAGGAAAAGGCCAGAAATCATCAAATAACGAATTGCAATGAAGTTCCACTACCACAAATTAGTGCAATAACGTTTCTTACCAAGCCTAGTTTGAACAAGAGATTATTCACATATTCATCCCTCTCTTCCACAGAAGAGATCTCTGGAAGCTGAAGTTCAGCAGCCAAAGAAAGTGTTTCTCGCACGGTCAACTGTGAGAAGAAAAGGTCTTCCTGCCGTATATAGGCAAACCTGCACCGACAAATATATCCATATATAATTTCACATAATCTAACCAATCACAGCATTTAATCAGATAGCTATCAAGGTAAATGTACTTGTAAGATTTGCTCAATCGAGGCCGTCCATTGATCTCCAAAAGACCTGACAAACGCAGCCGAGGTGATGCCACTAGCTGGCCTGCTAGAACATTAAGCAAAGTAGTCTTCCCTGACCCTGAAGGTCCCATTATAGCCAGCAATCTACCAGGTTTTGCCTCTCCAGTCACGTTCTTCAGCAGAAACTTAACCTGGAAAACCATGTATTAATTACATTTAAGACAGAATACAAGTAATAGTTTTTTTCCCCTCTTTTCTCTTGTGTGTATAAAAAATAAGATTTATTCCTAGAACATGTATAATCTCTCATTTTCAATCTTTTCTCTTAAAAGCACGTGAATTTGTGTAAATTCTTATATCTCAATCAGAAAATTTATCATAATTATGAAATAGAATCAGATAAAATTGTTTTCTATGCAGCTACAGATAAAATACATGCTTGACGCTAGTTCCATTGAGACATAATGTCTGAACTCAATCCAGGAACTCCTCTCCCTCTCTCTCTCTCTCTCTCTCTCTCTCTCTCTCTCTCTCTCACACACACACACACATACATATATGTTTACTAACTATACAGAGCAAATTCATAAGCTTATTACAAAAATGCTAAATTACACTCCACAGAGCAGAGATTGCAGCAAGCATATATGTAAGGCTAAGCTCCAGAAAAGTAGCATGTGCACCTGGATAACAAAACGTGTTGTAAATTACACTGCAGTAAGCACTCACTGATTTTGAAGACTTCTCAGAGAGCGAACAAGTAATGTTGCGCCACCGGATAGTCACCGGACGGATTTTCCCGGCGGCCGGAGCCTCCATATCGGATTCTCCGTCGACGGCGGCGTCATCCTCTTCGAAGTCGTCTTCCGGCAGAAGAGCAGGGCCTGGTCCGGAGAAGAGGCGGAGGAGAAGAGCCACAGCAGCTGCTGCCAGTATCTGGCCTAACTGATTCCCGCCAAAACCCGCGATCTTCATTTTATTAATCATTGATTCATTAAAACAAGTGTTGGAATGGAGCGATGTGTAACGAGGGATGAATGATGATGGGAACGCTTTTCCGGTCCGTTGGGTCGCGAAATGCGAAGTTGTTTTGGTCGTGGAAACGGGATTGGACTTAAAGAGAGCAAAGACCGAGAGCAGATAATAGAAAGATAGTTAACATGGAGAAGAAATGCATGCGCGACGCGTGTTTGGTTTTGGATAAGATGGGCTTATCTTTCCAGGCCCATATGCTTTCGGCCCTTCTCTACTGTGAATCCTTTTTGGTGGGGGTGGGGGATCAATAGGATCCAGGGAAAAAAATAAATATTTTAATGAAAAATTATAAAAATGTCACCATATTGTAAATAATCTTAAAATTAAACTCATATATTCATGCTTATAAAAAACAAAAACTCTAAGAAAATGTGAAATTACAATCTCTAAAAATATAAAATAGCTCATTTAGACCTTAAATAGCATTTTTTTCAAGGATCAAACAACATCAACTAGGCGAGCTCTAGTTGCTCCTCATAGGGCTTGAAATCGTTTATAATAATGGTGCAGTAGGTTTTGTAACTCCTATTGGATTATAAATTAAGACTAACTTTTATGGCAAAATATATATTTTCTAATTTTTTTTTTTTTCACATAGTATGAACCATTGGCTCATAAATCAAGACTAACCCATCTACATCAGATTTAGAAAGTTGAAGACAAGTTTAATGTTAAAACACCTATGTAATAGTTAGGATGTGCTATTATGCTTAATAGTTTCTTTTCAAAACTTTATGCCTGAAGCATGCAAAAAGACAAATTAAGCAACAATGATAAAGTGAAATAAATAAAGAGTAAGGGTTAGTGAAGATTGAATTGGGATTTAACATGAGGTTAAGCTCACTTTCTAACCTCTACAGTTCACAACGGTTCTCATTTAAGGATAACTTCATAATTTCATTCAACACTAAACAAATTCTTCGATGGAGCTACAAACATCACTAACACAATAATAATACATACTTGAGTTGTGCCTTTATAATAAACTTTAGGTACAATTTAAGATTCCACCAATAACATTCGATAAACTAAATATAGTACCTTTATAAGAGATTGTAAATTAGAAAACTAGAGGCATTATACCTTTTCTCTTACTTCACTAAGTAAGACAAATTACAATATAAGTTTTGAGATAGTGTTTATAAGGATTTAAATGCAATTTATGAGCACTATATGCTATCTCCAACTACCCAAACATTTGTATCTATAAGCTTCGCAAAAGCCTTAGTTGTTGTCTCAAAAACCCTCACAAACGGTTGGACATTAAATGTCCGATAGCTAGTTGAATGAATTTGGGAACATTGCCATTCTTCAAGCATTAAATGGTTTAGACCTTTTTCATCAAGACTAGATCTATTATTGAGGTCCTATGAAAATTAAAAACAAACACTCTATAGGTTTGAATTATTCTCAATTGATTTAGACTACTTGTGAAAAACATCACTTATATAAATACAAAGCACAATATGCACAATTTCAAGTATCTCAACGTACATATATGTTTTGCTAATGAAGTGTAACTTATTTCAATCAAGTGGGTAATTATGCAATTTATTTCCTCATCAAAATTCACTATAAACTCAATAATTCAATAATTTTCCCTTTTTGATGAGCAATTATTGCATAGTTAACTTCCCTCAACATAACACTCCCTCTTAATTAAGCATTTGATTTTCAAAAGCATTTTTACAACTAGGTTAAAAAACTTAATGCTTAATTAAATGAAACATAAGTTATACTTAGTTTTCACAACAACCTGGACATGTTAACTGTGCAACTAACACTTATCTTCTAATGGACTCATAAAAAAGATAAAGTATATTTCATGTCATAAGAAGGATAAAAGAACAAAAATATATACGATTATTCAAAACTCATAAATTTCCATAAATAAAATTTGTGCAAGCTTTAGTTAAAATTAACATGATAATATTTCTTAAAAGTGCACAAATTTGCCTAAACACATTTTGATGAATTTTCACTCATTCACACAAGTTTAGTTGGCAATATCAAGCATGACAAAATATTGTTTAAGCACCAAAAACATGAAAATTCAATTTCATTCATTTCAAAACGAATTCTAGCATAAATTTAGCTTAAATCATGCATCAAAACACCATAACATCAAAATTTGCACATTAAAGCATATCAAGACATTATCAACTCAACAATCAAGGGCTTGAACAATTTCACTCAAGCAAGTTAGAAATATACCTCATTGAGAATCCCATTTTGGTACCTATAAAAACACTTGGTACCCATTGTTGCTTTAGTTCTTTGGGATTAGGTAAAGTAAGAATTCTCATTTTGGCACCTACACAAACTTACTTTTGTGACTCGAATGCATTGCTTTCCTTATTGCACAATTGTGTGCAATATGACCTAGCTTTTTACAATAGTTGCAAGTTCCATAAGTTGCTCTTACAAGCTAAGTTTTATGAGGCTTGTAACTATTGTTTCTATCATAGTTAATTCTATATTTATTGGAATTATATTTTTGCTTTCCAAGGAGAGTGCTTAAATTCTTCTCACCTTTGGTGAATTTGGTTATAATTGCAATTGCTTCACATAAGCTAGTTTTCAAACTTTCATTTTTCATTTTAAGCTCAACTAGCTCCTTCATGCAATCACTAATACTAACATCACTCTTATCATCACCATTTAGAGTTTTATTTTCAAGATCAACCAAATCATTTTCAATTGTCAATTTATTGTTGGTTTTGTTTAGTTCATCATTTTACTTTTTTAATTAGTATTTTCCAATTTGAAAACTTGAATTTCTTCATTTAACCTCTCATTTTCAACTTTACTTCATCAAACTAATTTTTAAACACATCAAGCTTGTTTCCAACTTTCTTCATGAAAGATTTAAGCATGATATTCTTCTTTTTCATCTTAATTTGTTCATTACATGCTTTATCATACATGTCACAAATCTCATCCTAAGGAACATGTGAAGAAGTAGAGCATACCTTATTATCCAGGGCCATAGACATATATCTTCATCCGAGTTGGATAAATCTTCATCATCTGTGTGGCTACATAAGCTTTCTTCTTTGCACATTTGCTTCCCTTCTTAGCATTTGGACAATATATTGAACATGTTTTGGTTTGTTGCACTTGAAACAAGTAATAGTGCTCTTTTTGAGTTTAAGGCCTTGACATCATCTTCTTTACCCTTAAGAATTTGGTTATCTTCCTTGTAAGCTTGTCCAATGTGCCATCATCTTCTTTACTTGAGCTCAAGTTGTAGCAAGATGCCTTTAGAGTGATCTTCTTCTTGGTTGACTTATCTCTTTGCTTCTTGATTATCTAATGTGCCTTAGAGTGCCAAGAAGTTGCTCCCTCGATAATTAGCTTAAGTCATGCACCTCCTCTACTGCCACTCTTTTTGCCTTGTACTCCTTTGGCAAGGATCTGAGTATTTTTGAACGAATTCAAATGTTAGAGTAATTCCTACCAAGAATAGACAATTAATTCAAAATATGAATAAATTATCATGTAATTCATCTATTGTCTTATTATTCTTCATTTTTAAAATTTCAAATTCTCCACAAAGAAGAATAATTTTAGCAAATTTTACTCTTGTAAATCCTTTTATAGGTATCTTCAAGGTTTTCCCAAAGATCTTTTGTGGATCTACATGTTTATATTCTACTAAAGCCATTTTTATTTTAGCCACAATATAGTATATTCATAGTGACTTCATTTAATTATAGCTTTTCTTTTTCCCTTTTAGTACATTGTTCATTTCTTCCTTCTATTACTATATGACCATTTTCAACAATACTCCATAAGGACAAATCTTGTGCTTTTAATTTTCATTCTACATTTCTAATAGACAAAGTTATTATCGGTCAATATAGGTGGCTTATTTATTGCTTGACCCTCTAAAAATCCTAAAATGTTACTAGCTATGATCTTTAACTCTAGATGTGGTTAAGCATTGATTTTAGAGTTCTAGGTCTAATACTAATTGTTAAAACAACCATGTAACATTACGATGTGCTATCATGCTTACTTCTTTTCAAAACTTTATGCCTAAAGCATGCAAAATAACAAATTAAACACAATGATAAAGTGGAATAAATAAAGAGTAGGGATTAGAGAAGATTGCATCGAGATTTAACATGGAGTTCAACCTACTTCTAATCTTAAGGATCCACAATAATGCCTCACTCAAGGAACTTCACACATTTTTATTTAACACCTAACAAATGCTCCATTGGAGCTACACAACACAATAACCAACACAATAACACATACTTGAGTTGTGCCTTTGTAACAAACTTAATAACACTTTAGGCAAAACTTAAGATTCCATCAATAACACTCGACAAACAATAAATATAGTACCTTTACAAGAGAGCAAATTCTAAAACTAGAGGCACTATTGAGAATTTATTTTTACTCTATTCAACCCATTGGAATTTATTCTTTATTTGATTTATTTTTAGATAAATTTCTATGATTTTGTGCTATTATTGTGAAAATATTGTTTTTCAGTTCCAAAGATCAAAAAAAGAAGAAATTAAGTGATTTAAATCAAGACTAGAACAAAATAACAAAAATGTTTAAAGATAGATTCCAACTACGGCCTAAATATCCCAACCAAGTGTAAGTAAACAAGGCGAAAGTCCAAATTGCACCCTCAGTCGCACCCTCGATTTACATTGCGATTTGCATTAAGAAAGAACCACGCCTTATAATTTAAGACATAGTTTATATCGCAGCCAACCTTCGAGTTTGTGATTCAAGTAGCAAAAAGTGACTTTGTCAAACATGCGTTGTCCTGCAAATGCGAGTGAAGAATAAGATAAAATCCTTTAGAAAGAATCTACTACGTTAGTAAATAACATTTTCATGATTCTCTATGCCAACCATCCATAAATAAACGCATAGAGGCATTGTAAAATATATTATACCATATATAACAAATTCTTGATATAGTATAGAATAGAGAGAAAATTTTTAGTAAGAGAAACCTTTCTTTTTGTTAGAGATTCAAGTTTTCTAAGTAATTTCATATTAACCCGACATTTTGTTTTTGTAAGACTTTGTGCTTAAACGGTAATATTTAGCTTTATTTCATATTATTTCTCTTGAATCTGTGTTTAATCTTCATATCTATGGAGAAATAATCATTTTAACTTAGAATTTTGTGAAACCAAGACCTGATTCATGTGGTTTCAATGCATTTTAATTGAACATTGATTGTATACGTGTAGTTAATAGCCAGAACCCTAACTCATAAGTTTATGTGAGTGCACCGTGTAGATTCATATATAATATCAACATAACCAATTGAGAGATCTTTTTTTTTTTTTTGAATTCTTATGATCACTTAGAGGTAGGGATAGTGAAACTTTCTATCACTTGATTTTGACTTCATAAAAATGGGTTTTAAATCTAAGAATTCTTAAACTTCATGCGGATCTAGGTTGTTGATAGCTTGTGAAGAGATTCTGAAGGTCTAATCTAGATCTAAAGTTTATGACCTTGAGAGAGGCTTTAGTTTACCTTAGTGAATCCAATCGTATAAGTATAGCCAGCTAACAACTTTTTGAGTTTGTTAACAAATTACATGATAAAGATTTGGTGAAATATACCCTAAAGCTCCTTCTTACATCAACAAAACCTATTTCATAACTTTGCCTTGAAAACATGTATATTTAGCTTTAAATTAGCTTTGGTTTTTTATTGTTCATAATGTTCTAAGTTTTAAGTTTTTCTTTGGCTAGATAATTGATGAAAAGCGAGTACAGTAGATACTAATGATCCCCACAGGAATAAGACCTAACATTTTTATGCTACTAGTTGGTGCGCTTGCCTATGTATGATTGCGATCAAAGTTGAATAGAACTTATTAGTAATCTTCATAATTTTTGAAAACTTCAACTTCATGTTTGTTTTATATAAAGAGCAAAAGAACCACCACCAACTATACTTTTTGTTTCACTTCACGAAATAATAAAATTATAATATAAGCTTTGAAAGAGTGTCTAAGGATTTAAATGCAATTTATGAGCATTATATGCAACCTCAACTACCTAAACATTTGTATTATAAGTATCCTAAAAGCCCTAATTGTTACCTCCTAAAACCCTCACAAAGGTTAGATATTAAATACCTAATGACTAGTTGAATGAATATAAAAGGTCCAGGCCTTTTGCAACTGGTTTAGAACATTTTGACATTTTGATCTTCAAAAAGTCTGGACCTTTTCCAACTAGGGCTGTAAACGAGCCAAGCTATTCATGAGCTACCCGAGCTCTGCTTGTTTCAAGCCGGGCTCGGCTCGGCACTGTTTGTTTAACTAAATGAGCCAAGCTCGAGCTCCAACTCAGGTTCGTTCAGCTAAAAGAACTGAGCCTAAGCTTGTCCTCAACTCACACTCTGCTCGTGAACAGGCTCGTTAAGCATTTGCGAGCTAAGTTTGTGAACGGGTTTAATAAGGGCTCATTTAATATGTATATAATATTGATTATATTATTAATATAATATTATATAATATTGAATGTATATTATTAATATAATAATATATAAAATTATTTATTAATTTAATATTATAAATATAATTAAAAAATATTATATATGCGAAATGAGCCAAGTTCGAGCTTGAAAAAACTTAACAGTCTTAGGCCGGAGCTTGCATATTCCAAGCTTGTTAAAAACCTGGCTCAGCCCTTTAAAAAATAAATGAGCCGTAAAAGCTAGGCTCGTTTGCACCCTTATTTCCAACCGGTCCAAACCTCTAAGAACTTTGCTATTCTTCAAGTGTAAAATGGTTTGAACCTTTGCTAACTGGTCTGGATCTGTTATTGAGGTCCTACAAACACTCTATAGGTATAGATCATTCTCAATTTATCTAGACCATTTGTGCAAAAACATCATTTATACAAATATAAATCATTATACACATAATTTCAAAAATCTCATCATACATACATGTTTTTGCTAATGAAATGTAACTCATTCAATTAAGTGGGTAATTGTAAGCCCCTGTTTTCTTAGCAAATCGAACTCAGTATCAGAAATCGAAACCGGAAATCGAAACCCTAAGACGAATGCTCAGGGCTAGTTTGGAACCTAGGAACCCTAAGTCCGGTAATACCAAGAATGAAACGTCGCAACAATAAAAATGAGATAGTGCTAGAATATAGTCCTAAATAATATATCAAAACATAAAAAGATCAGATTTTGGAAAAAAATCATCTATTTTGAACCTGATTGGGACTGTTTTCGAAAACCGTCTACGGGACTTGAAAATAGAAATATATTCCGTAGAACTCTTTAAAACCAAAATTTAATAAGGAATTCAAAAATATAATTTTAAGAATTTTTCGGTTTATAAAAATTATAGTTATAGTCCTTTTTATTATATTTTTATTACTATCGGTAATTGAATTTTCTAATATACTTTTTTATTTCTAATCACACTATTCACTAAGTACAACCACCCATACCCTATTTTTGCATCCTTACAATTTTACATGATATTTCTTACAATTTACTTTTCCAATACATTTTTATTACTATATTACTTTATTAAATTTGAATTTTTACACAAAACAACCACAGATCTCTCTTTCTCTCCTACTCACCTCCAATCAGTGAGCCCCCCGCGCCCTTCCCCCCCCCCCCCCCCCCCCCCCCCCCCCCCCCCCCCCCCAACCCAATCGTACACACTCCAATTTATTTTATTTTTCTTCTTTTATTTATTCACACAAACCCTAATTTCATTTTTCTATATAAACCCTTTTAAGCCTTACACTCTACACCTTCCTTTCTTTTTCACAAAGTCAAACTTTTAAAAAGTTCTCTCTTCTCTCTCCCTATTGTTTCCACGAGCCCCCTTCCCTCTCTAGCGCAAGCGCACACACACATACAAAAAATTTTTCCTTCAAGTTTTCTTGTTCCAAATACTAAATAGGTAATAGATCTTAACCCTACCACCAATAAAATACATAACGGCAAGATCATGCATATGTGATCCCACCAAAAATCCCCATGAGCTTTATGCAAGGGAGGTGGAAACACTTGAGCAAGATATTCTTGTCATCACAATGTTGTGGATCTTTTTATTTAAGTAGTTTTGCTATATTTTGCTATATTATTGCTATGTATTGTTCATGTTGATATTTTTGTGTATATATTCTACTACTAACCTTATCTTCATAATATCTATCTTACATTTACATACATAACATGAATGGTATCATAGATCTATTTGTATTGAGTACATAAATGCCATAGATACTTGTCTTATGTATATAAAAGACTTGTAGTGTGATAGTATTAATGGGAATATTGCCAAAAACTTAAGATCTATTTTTGTTTCCATCAAAAACAAAATTTTAAATTCGGATCTTGAAAGACACCCATTTTGAAAACTTGTTTTTCAACTCTAAAGTAATGATTTTACATAAAATATGAATGGCTTATAAAATATGTATCATAAAGGAATGATTTTGATAAGTTAAACCTAGTTTTACTAAGAGATATTTTCAAAATAAGAAAATGTTACAAAAGTTAAGTTAGAACTTGTTTCAACTCCAACAAGAACTTAAAATTCGTAATTTGGAAGCGTTGATATGTAAACACCTCCAACCCCAAAATAAGAATTTTATTAAAGAAATGGAAGCCTTAAGGAGTAGGTTTGATTAAGACTTAATTTTTGAAGATCAAGTGAGTTTTACTCAAAAACAATCTCAAACACAAATCACAAAATTCGGATTTAGAAATGACCGCCACTTAAGCACCTATTTTCAAATTCCAAAATGAGGATTTTAATGGAAAAATGGAAGCTGTAAACCCCTAAAGTTTTGAGATCTATTTAAGCTTAAACCTTAATTAGAAAGTCAACGGAATTCCAAAGTCAACAAAACCCTAGTCTTTTGCAGCCGTTCAAGTCTGGTATTCCCGTTTAAGCAACCCTAGGAAAGTTAGTAAGAGAGTAGTATGTGGAATAGTTCGTAATAACCTGAGAAAGCTTAAAAATATCAGATTAGTTAAACCGCAATTCGTTTTGAGCACGATCAAACACAGTTTTCGAAAAGGGTGTCTTGAGGCTCAGATTAGTAAAAATATTCCGAATACACTGTTAGACTCATAAAAATATAAGATTTTCAAAAATATCAATTTCATAACTTTTCGGTAACTAAAAATATCAGATATCGTAATTATACACGTATTTCTTTACTATCGGTACTTAAATTGTCATGTTTACTTTACATTACACTATTTTCTACTATTCTACACTATTCATCTATCTCTACTTTTTCTTATAACCTACTCTTACAACCCATACATCTATTTCTTATAATTTTTATTTCCAATAAAACTTCACATCTTTTATATCTTACTTTTCATTAACAAAAAATATAAAAAAAAAATAAAATTTACTCCCTCTTTACTCTCTAATTTGCGTTGGCCATGCTCTCTCTCCCTCTCCAATTTGTTTCATTTCCATTTATTTAATTAACATAAAATTCCTCCCATATTTTCCTATAAATACCCTTCTTCCTTCCACTTCTTTCACACTTCCATACACTAAAATTACTCTCCAAAAATCTCTCTATAAACTCTCTTAAGTTTCTCTAGTTTCTACTTCTTCTCTAGGTAATATTTTTAGCTTTCTATAGTGTTCATTTACTTAATATGAGCTTAGTGTGTGTTTTCTAAACCATGAAGGTTAAAGAAAGCAACAATAAGTTCATACTTTGTTTTTATTCATAAATCTAATTTCTTTATGTTGCTTTTATATATATGTTACTAAACATATCTATGTAGCTATATATATATGTTTTAGAGCATATAAGCTCATTTGTTTTGCAATTTATTTACTTTCCTTGCAATTTATTTACTACCTTGTAATTTATTTACTTCCATGTTGTTTTTAAGACTAGTCTTTCTAGTCTTACACTTGTACTCATCAAGTTAAAACATTTTCTTTTTCTTTATAGGACTAGTCTATTTTTAGTCCCGGGATACCTTGATAAAGCTAAGGTTCCAATACTTGATTTATTTCTTTACTAGCTTATTCCTTTAAGTTATTATGTCTCCTTATGTTTTCATAACTTTATAATTCGTATTCATGAATGAACATAATGATTTTTGTCTCAACAAGATAAATGAGGAAAGGTTTTCTTAAAATAGAGATTTTTTTTAGAAATAAAAGTAGGAAGTAATTTTTCATAAAACTAAGGATTTATCTCAACAAACTTTTCTAAGAAATCTAGAGGAGTTCATAGGAATTTTTAAAAACATACATGACATAGAATGAACTTTTTGAGTAAACAAAAGTTTTACTAAAACTCCACTTTTTCATCAAGTAAAGTACTAGAAATTCTTTCATAAAAATGGAATGATCTCAAGAATCAAAGAAATTATTTCTATGAATATAGAATTGTTATTAGAAACTAAAAAAATAAAAGTATTCTTTGAAAAGACTAAGAAAAATGAAATTTACTCATTTAAAATAACTTGAATAAGAATAATTTTTCAAAAGTTTCATTTTCCTTAAAAGACTTTACTTTTACAAAAATTTATGGTTTGAGACAACTTCATTAACTTCATATATTTGATATGAGTCAATAAATATACGTATATGCATTTCAAAGGTTTTACAAACTATTATAATACCTATCTCTTTTATATGAGTTTTGTTAAAAAGAAGAAATTCAAGTTTTAAGAAAAATCGTGGTGAATATGGTCATCACTATTTCGAAACCCAAACAACCTAGTTTGATGAAAATAATTTTAGAAATAGATAGATCTTTTTGAGTAGGTAGAAAACGGTATATAATATGTGAAATTCCGAGTTAAAATGAGCAAGTTATGGCCATTTTAAGTTGGAATTATCTCCAATCCCATTTTACCGCGATTTTAAGATAGATTTAGAGTTTTCAAGAATATAAATTCTATGAAAGACTCATTGTGGGAATTTCATCTTGTTTAGGTGATGAAAGAACCGAGATCACTTTCCCGGAAGACTACTTTGATTAGGAGTTGCCAACATGGAGTGAATTAATCATTTACTAAGTTACATTTCCTTATTTGTGCTTGTAAGTAGTAGCATTTGAAAATAAGGAAAAGATAAATGAACAAATATTATGTGATTCAGATTTACGATTGGTTGAATATAAGTTAAGAATATCGAAAGAGGAATTGATAAATAAATTGTGATTCTTGCATTGATATGATGAATATTGTTTTGATCGCCTTTAACTTGAACGCAACATTAATTGATTAAACTTATATTGAAAGTAATTCATGCATATTATATTTGTGAGTCATATTTATTTCACTACTATTCTTCGTGTGGGGAAACAAAGAAGTTATAGTGGTGGCTAGTACGAGCCGGAAAGTCTACAGGGCGAGCAGGAGCCAGCAAATCTGTAAATATTGATGGTCGTATGGGCCTGTAACCTCCCAACCCCCGACATGGAGGGCGTAAAATCCATGCTACACATGATTTTCGGTTAATCTTGTGTATTTTGTTTGCTCATGTGTTTGGTGCATTTTCATATGATTGTTTAATTACTTGTTTGATTTATGGAAATGTCTTGTAGATGGAAATTATCTCACTAAGCAAGATTTGCTTATACCCCTATAGCTTTTTGTTACAATATGATTATCTTTGGTTGGCACCAAGGAGACCCGTATGCCAGGTATGAGCCAAAGCCATTAGGAGTTATTGGGAGAAGTTATATGTATTTAGTTTTGAACATAGACTTCTAAGAAAATCTCTATAGTAGGCTTATGTTATAGTTATCTTTACCTTTTTAATTGTTTAGTTAAATCAAGACTATTTGAGACGGGGGAATGCCCCTAAGAAGATGTAAGAGTTTATTATCTAAATGAAGATTTCATGTTTATTTATATAAGTTCTTGCATGCTTTTATTATCTACTTAAATGTAATAGCCCTGTGAGTCTCCTACTATCTTGGAAGCATGCCTTGCATGTGATATCAAAGCTCCTGCATGACTAAGGTTGTCATTCATTAACTTTAATATTATATGCGGTGGACTGTCACGTTTAGGATACCCTCTGGGCGTGACAGAAGCCTTAGGGAATAGATGTAGTAAGAACTTAATTTTGACAAGAGTAATGGATTTTATCAAAGTATATTTCTAAAACAAAGGAATGATTTCAAAACATAGATCAAACACTATTTTTATTCCCTATGATTTTTGTAAAATTCGTAATAAGGCAAGACCCCTACTTAAACATCTATTTTCCAACTCCTAAATGAAGAATTTTATTAAAATAATGAAGGTATTAGGCATATAGGTCATCAAGGCCTTATTTTGGTATAAACAAATGTAATTTTTCAAGAAACAAAACTAGTTGTTCTAAGTCAAGTATTCTTGAAATTTTTGCAAGGTAAAAGTTTTCAAAAAAA